>CM029363.1:22853983-22899714 GCA_017140985.1 Hormaphis cornu | reverse complement strand
TTTTGAGCGAAAAATGGACTTTTGAAGATTTAAAATTTATCAATTTTTGCAGTTTATGTTTTAACATAAAACCACTAATTTTCAATTTGAAGATTCGAAATTCTAATACAACAGTCAATACTCAATAGTTATATATATATCTATTCCTATAAGTGTGGTTGAAAACCATTTTGTATATAATCGGTTTGCACAATTTTTGTTCAAATTTATTGAAAGTCTTTTACATTATTAAAACGCGTGATGTTCAAATGTGATAACAATTTCGACCATTTTTAGCTGTATCTACATAGAACTTAAAAATAATCAATGTTTTTAGTGTTTGATTCACTGTAGCTCAAAACCGTCATTTTCGAAATGATTTATTACAGTCTACACTTTCCAAAACATTGTGATCCACAATCTATCCGTAATTCAAAACAGTTATCTACTCCCAAATTCCAATTTAATTTTTTGTTGTTAAAATTGCCTATACATGACCCCGGGTTTCTGAAGATTGTAAAAATTAATGATTCAAAACGATTTATGGTTTTCTTCCATGACGTAGGCATGTTTTGTGGTGGAATGTGATCAAATCCGTTATCTTTTGAATTCATAGATATTGACATTGTCAGTATCAAGCATAGTGTAAACAAATAACTTCAGACTATAATATAATACATAGGTTTTTAATTATGTGACTTAAAACTTAATGTTGGCTTATTTATTTTGTTAACTCTAATTTTTTAGATACTATTTGAGCAGTTTGGAATGACCCTAGCCTTTGATATTGTATAAACTTACGGATTTTTAGCGGCAGTGATAAGCTTAAAACAATAATCAAAACTTTAAGAAATGAGTACATTGGACATTACTGAATAGTGACACAAGGTAAAATATAAAATTTAACTAAACAATTAATTGACCTTGGTTCTTTATATCCAGTATTTGGGCGAACGAATTAGATCCCAATATATTATTGTCGTACGCATTTAAATAAGAACTATGCCAATACCAGTATTTATTTGATCTTCAAATTTTTTCCATTGAATTCTTTCGGGATGCTCTTTATCCTTATACATTTGCAATAACAACGATAATTCCGCTTCAGAATAGTACAAGCAATGTATTGAACTAACGCCTATCATGTCGAGACACCTGCGGAATTCTTTTTCGCTTACGTACCCTTTTCTAAATGGATCGAATGCCTAGGCATCAAACAAAACAATTATAGTTGTATATTTTACTTTAAGGGTTAGTATACTACAAATTACTGCACTTTTTACTTCAAAAAATTGTCCAATATATATTCGATTTTCAAGAACATGTTTTTGTATGTTTCTTAATATTGTTATAACATTATCTTGTTTTTGTGTTTTACTTGATATTACTGGATGAAAAACATTTTGGTTACTGTATAGTTGTGTATTTTTTTCTTTAAAATCGTCCTTAATTACCTGTTCATAAATACATCTGTTCAGTCATTAAAACTTATAAGTTGTTAACTTATAATAAATTCTAGAGGTCTGAGGTAGATATTATACACTAATTTCATTGTAATGTTTAATTTTATCAAGCTTTGGTACATCTTATATATTAAGTCTTCATGACTTTGGTATTTCAATTGTTTTTCAAATATGCCTACCAAAACTTAACAATTTATGCCAAACAAAATGTTTGTCTTATTTTGGCAGGTAGGTGTACTTTGATTTCAGCTAAATCTATAGAACATTATATTATTATGTATTATCTACTATTAATTTTATTATTTTTTTTTAGGAATCTTCACAATGTTGCCGTTTAAAACATCACTGTTGCCAGATAGTATAGAGGGCTATGAAAAATTAGAGCTTTTGGGTAAAGGTGGTTTTGCGTGTGTTTACCGCGCTCAATGCCTACGCACAGGTCATCAAGTTGCCATCAAGGAGATTGATATTTGGACAATGAATAAACAGAATATGATAGATCGCGTGCGTCAAGAAGTAAAAATACATAGCCAACTTAAACATCCGTCTATATTAGAATTATACACATTTTTTGAAGATAGCCGATATGTTTATTTAGTTTTAGAGCTTTGTCATAATGGTGAATTGCTCCAATACTTGAAACATAATGGCAACAAATTATCGGAAATTGAAGCTCGTTATATTTTAAAACAAGTAGTTGACGGTCTTTTATATTTACATAAACATAATATTGTGCACAGAGATATGACTTTAACAAATTTGTTACTAACTAAAGACATGCGCGTGAAGATTGCTGATTTTGGTCTTGCTACTCAGCTAATTTCTAAAGATGAGAAACACATGACAATGTGTGGAACTCCTAATTTTATATCACCTGAAGTCGCCACTCGAAGTTCACATGGCCTAGAGACAGATTTATGGGGACTGGGATGTTTGTTGTACACTTTGTTGGTGGGCAATCCACCTTTTGACACAAACGCCATTAAAAGCACACTTACAAAAGTTGTTATGGGGGATTTTTCTTTGCCTAACTATTTATCAAATAAAGCTAAGGATTTAATAAACCGTTTGCTCAGAAAAAATCCAAGAGACCGTATAGATTTACAAGCTGTATTAAATCATGATTTTATGCAAGAAAAAATAATCTGCCATGGTCCTTCTATATGGGTTAAACAATCATACATTACGGAAGACAGTGGTTTTAACACCATTTCATTTAATAAAGACAAATGTAGTTCATCAGCTGGTTTGAACTGTTTACATTCGACTCATAATCCTATTATTGAAAACACTTGTATAACTGGGAATTCTAACTTAAATGTACTATCAAGTTGTCAAGATTTTTATTTAGGTTCCAGAATCAATAAACAAGATTGCTGCACGTCTAATGTAATGAGTTTTCACAAACACAGTAATAATTTTCAAAATATGTATCACACAGCTCCACACTCTGAAACAAAAAATGGTACCGTGTTTGATAGTCAATTTCTACATTCGTTTAAAACTATTCCTGAGACAAGTTCATCAAATGGAATGGCTCATCGTTTCTCCACAACACGTTTACAAAAACATAGGCATAAAACAAAAAATAAAGTATTAAGTATTTTAAGCAATGGATGGGTTTGTGTTGAATTTATTAAAATTAAATCAAAATCCAAAGAAGAAAGAGTTGTGGAAGTGATTCGTATTTCACCCGATGGTGGAAACATAGTAATATACAAGCCAAATAAAGATAGAGGAGTAGCCTTGCTTGAAGAACCTCCACCTGTGCCAGACCGAGGAGCTGATGAAGTTCATAGTTATGAAACACTTCCTCCGCACCATTGGAAGAAATATGCATACGCTGCTCAATTTGTCAAACTAATTGCTTCTAAGACAGCCAAAGTTGTTTTTTACAGTGATACAGCAAAGTGTCTTCTTATGGAAGACGAACAAACGTTTGAAGCAAATTTTTATAATGGATCTCAAGTTTCATACCTTGGAAATGGAACCATAAAATTTGTAAAAAGAGGAGAATCAAAATCTTTCAGCGGACCTGAATGTTTGGAAAAAACAGAAAGAAATGTTTACTTTCAATTCAAAAAGTATCATGACCATTGTTGCTTAGTAGAAAAAACTTTATCAACTCTAAATACAAGTGCTGACAGTGAAGCTGCCGTATTTCCTGTAACATTAGGAAGAAGACCTACTGTAGTGAAAGACAAATCTGTCACATCAACCAACTGCAGTATTAAAAATTCATATTTTATCAACTCTGGTGAAGTGTGTATAGTCCACAAAAATGGTTCACAAGTAAAACTTGACTTAAAAACTCGTAAGGTAAAATGTAAAACGACCCAAGGAGTTGAAATGATCTATGATAAAACAGATAAACATTTACTGCCTGAGTGGGCAAAAAGTTGTTTAAAAGAAATTCCACATGTATTTGTGCCTAATGAACGGACAACAGAAAACCAAAACTGGTCAAATAGATGATTGTGACTTAAGTATTGTAACGGTTTTTTTTGAATTTGTATTAAAAATTAATTTAATAGACAAATTATATACCAAAACTCTGTCTTCCGTATTCTTTAATAGATAAACTCTTATCTAGACAAACTGAGTCTATGTTAGACAATAATATTATAGCGTATTAATTTTTAAATTGAATAACTGCTATTAAACTATATCATAGTTAATTTTCTTTTTTAGATTTTTAATATTTTAATCTATATTAATGTATGATAAATTATATTGTTTATAATATATTTCTAAATATTTTTTACCTTATGTATTTTGGTTTATTATTATTAGTCACTACTTAAAGTTATTAAGTATTATATTACAATAAAAATTGTTGTTATGATACTCTAGAATAAGTATAAATATATATAGTATAGTACCTATACGTTTGACTGAAATACCAGAATATTTTAACTTTTAATGTTTGTTTTTAATTTATTATCTAAAAAGTTTAAATGTGAATAAATTAAGAACATTTTTTTTAAAAAAAAATAAGATCTGTTTATTTTAATATTTATGGCTTACTTTTAAAATCTCTTTAGCATTAAAAAAATATGTACTCAAAGAACTAGCGTGATTCTTATTTTTTGACACAGCATTTATAAACCAGACAAGAAGGAAACTTTTATTACAAATTACCAATTCCACAAGTATCAAATAAGTACATAAGGAACTTTTCAACTTGAAAAAGTAACGGATTTTGTTTTTATTGTACAATAATATGTATAATGTATTAATGTGTGTATAGTAAATATTCATAATATTTTGGTTTTGTAGTGTGTCAGAATCTGGAAACCTTTTCTTAAGAATGCACGATTTAAATTCTTTTAAGACTATTCTATCACTTACTTTGGTAAAAAATGATTGAGGTTCATTCATCCGGACCCAATTCAATTCATCGAAAAATTGTTTTTTATCAATCATGTAGCTAAAAACGATAAACTTATTAATGATAAGCTGCATTTCTTGAGGGGGCATTTGTATTTTTAAAGCGTAAAACATATCTTTGAATTGTTTTATAGTCATCAGTCCATTATTACCAGTCAACTATAACAGTAATTTTTTTTTAAATATTTTAAAATTTTCAATAGTTTGTACTACTTTATTACCTCTTCATAATCTTCAAAGTAAGGTTCCAATAAAATGTCAAGTGTATTTAAATCCCTTGCAATTTTTTTCATTACATTTAAACGCGGTAAGTCTTGTTTTGTATAATTTAGATTTGTTTCTTCAATTTTTGATGGTTCTAAAGTAACAAGTTATTTCATTTAGAAACAAGCAGGTATTAGTAATTTTACTTCCCGCTTCTCAAAAACAATGAACGGTATAGTAATTAGACATAAATAGTCAAGTACTTTTTCCTGCTTAACCCGCGTAAACGCTTCCGTTTTTTACAATCATAATTCATAACTCATAAGTGGAACGAATAATACTTTTTATAACAATTAACTTTATGCCTTTTTTTATATTGTATTTATGATTATACAAAATTTAAAATATACATTAAATGTTTAATATAATTTATATTTTGCATTTAAAAATGTATGTATTTAGTGATATTTTTTACAAATTTTGTCTAGGGTGTACGCATCATACACTAAAATAACAATAATGTATTTTTGATGTAGCTACTTTTTATAAAAATTAGGTGTATACAATAAAATAAAATAACTAATAGAAAACCCCTCCACAAAAAACACCACTAAATTTTTAAAATCTAAATAGATCAAATCATTGATGTTATTTGAAATTTGAACGCAATATAATCAGTTTTGTCTAACGGTTTATCAATACATTTATAATGTACTTTAGGTATGGTTTTCAAATTATTTTGACGTGGCTACTAAATTGTATCAGTGCTTGCAAAAATAATGACTACTTGTCTCAATTATTTTCCCAAAAGTATATTGAATAATTAAAAAAAACCATACTAACTATTGCTATCATTATAAACATTAACTTTTTTATTTTGTCTACCTTGATTTCCACTATCCAACATTAATAATAATGACTGTAACTTAAGTAGACTGACTCACTAAAGTAGTTGTATGATTTATTTAAATACTGCATAAATAGTTATAAATTACCTTCTTTCAAATTGTCTTCATTATGAATCATTTTACAAAATTGTGCGTACTGTACTTGACCATTGGGGTTTTCAAAATAGTTTTCTAAAAGTTGTATTTCCTCATCACTTAAATTTATGGTTGTTTTTAATGGTCCGTCCAAAACGTTTTTAAATATAAATACTTGGTTAAAAAAAAAAAAATAAACAATAACTAGATATTTATTGAATTAGAATAAATTATCAACATTTCTTACCAGTTACATAACCAGTTTGTTTTACATCGTAAGTTGAATAGTATTCCCAAAAATTAAATTTTATATGATTTACTACTTCACGAATTTTGTTGCAAATTTTCCATAGGTCACGCTTAATTTTGGGCGTTGGCTAGAATACAATTTCGAAGGTTAACAAATAGGTGTAGGTACATCAGTTTAAGTACTTATAATTGTATTTTATGGTTTAAAATAATCTAGATAGTAGAAAATGCAGATTTTATAGATTACTATTGAAATTAATTTTTTTTTTTGTTTCATAATACATTTGACATAAACTATACAATCATAAGTAAGCCTATATAGCATACATTATAACATTTTTAATTTAGTACCTACCTCCATATTTTGTATTTTTAATTTATTTACTATTAAATTTTATTAATTAAAAACCGTTTTAGAATTTTGGACTATAACTAGGTATCAAAATTTGTTTCATAAATAACAATATAATAACACAAATACCTGACTACCATTCAAATAATATACAGCCAGACTCATTAAATAAAACTCATTATATGTTAGAAAATTGCTTATATAGTTCTTAATCGATATTCTGGTAATATATACTAGTTTAGTTTTGATTCAATTGTAAGGATTTAGGTAATGATTCCAAATAATAATAAATTCATAATTTATTGAGTATTTATGTATACTTAATTATCGAACATAATCTTTCTTTACAAAAAAATCTACAAAAATGACTCAAATAAATTGAAACATTTAAATGTTTAACATGACTCAAAGATATTGTAGACAATAAGCATTTAACGAAAATGTGATACAAATTTCAAAGATTTGGACCAATAGTCATTTAGGCAAAATAAAGAAAGCTTAAGTGCGTTTGATAATTTTTTTTTTTTTTGCTGCTTTTGTTTCATAAAAAACTTCTAATTTACCGAACAAGCGTCCAAATGTTTATTAATTTTAATAAAAAAAAATTAATATTGATACTGTTATTATATCTAGGTAGGTAATTTTTAACGTTTTTGTTTCTATAGTTAAACTAAACGTTATTCTATATTAGTCAAGTTTCATAAATTCTAATTTCAATTTAATTAATAAAAACAAGTTTAGTGTATAATGGCTATCTTCAACAAGTGAAATCTTTATAATTGTGTTACGAGTGTTTGATGTAGACACACTGTTAAAAAAATAAGTAATAATAGTTTTATCCAATAAAATCTATAATCTATTATTATATAGTATCGGACTATTAAATAGTATATAAAAATTTCTTTTGTACCTAAATAGGTACCGAAAAAAATTAAAAATCCAAATACTATTGTTTAATTTGAATTAAGGCCGCTATAATTGATTCTATTCCAGATGATAACTTTAAATTGTTTTACGAAAATCTATACAATAAACAATCTATAATTACTCACTTAAATTTCATTTTAATATTTACGTTTATTATAAAGTTTCATAATGATTTCAATTATTATAGTTTTTGTTGTGTTTTGTCCTTCTTTATTACTATTTTGTGTTTTTGTGTAAAATGTTATTTTACTTATTTTATCAATATGTAAACACCCCAAAAGGGTAAAAGTGCAGATAACATATTAACTACCGAAAATTACAATTTCGTTATTAAATTAATAGATAAACTTAAAAATATTAGTTTTTAGTTCATAAATCAATAACTTTCACAAGATTAGACGATCTTTTATAACGGCAAGCCGGACTTTTTTTTAATAAAAATTTTCGGTAGCCATAGGTACAAAAACTTTTTGTACTCCTAGAATTAAATATTGGGACTTTGAAATTAATTCTATGTAAAAACTCATGGCAGACTATAATATTGTGGACAGTGTCAAACGATAATCTCTTAGTTTTTAACGTTTTTGGTTCTAGATTGGTAACAACGTGTTCGACACTCCGATTAAACCAATCGGATTTAAAAGCGTAAAAACTCATGTTGAACCTTCTCCAGTTTATCGACCAAACTTGTCCGACGTGGATTCCGTGTAACGATGCCATATTCCAGGCCAGATCTCGCTAAATTATTTTAAAACAACACTTGCTCTATAAAAAAATGTTCTACCTTAGTCTGGAGAGTACAGGGCCTAAAATGAGTCGGATTTCAGGGTAGAAATTTTTTTAAAATTCTATTGCAACTGTTAATCGATTTTTATAACGTATTTGTAATTCGGGGTACACACTATTTTAGGCTATGGTATATTACGTAGCCTCTCTGATTCTATTGTTTTTAATTACGTAATCTTTTTACTATGGCAATACAATAATTCACGTATTATTTAAAACCAATAGAGTGACTACGCTAAAATCGATGGGCTGGCCCCAAATCGACTTCGTACAATAATAAAGTATAATAATCGATATCCCGAAAAAAAAAATCAAAACCCGCCGTTTTGGCGAGCCGCGAACGAACGGCGGCATGGAACATTTGCGGTGTTGGCGACACTGTCCGCGCTTGGCGTTACCCCCAGCGTCCCCGCCACCCGCCGACTCGTGTCCCGCGGCCATTACCCCGGATGTTTTTCTGCCAAGCCAGCAGCACGCCCCGCCGCCGGCACGCTCTTCGCCGAATCCGCAGCAGCGACCCGTCACGTACTCACGTAGTCTCCGCGCCTGTCAAAGTGTCCACCGCCCCGTCGACGGACCACCGAACGCAGTCGCCCTGTCACCGACGTTACAATTCTCGCCACTTTTTCCGCCGTCGTTCCGTCCGTCTCTCCCAGCGCGTCCACGTCGCAGCACAACACTTTCGCGCACTCGCCGAACGAACATCATATTATACTGTTAACGTAGTATTCTTGCGAACGCTGCAGCGATCATGTCGGACGAACAACCGAAGGAACAGCAGCAGCAGCAGACCAACGGCACCAACGACAACAACGGCGTAGAACAACAACAGGCGGTCCCGGCCGCCGAGGAACAGGTCAAGGAAGACGACAGGTATAATTGTTTCGAGCCCGCGCGTTTTCGTTCTCCCTCGACTTTCTTTTTCCGACGACGACGCCGCCGCCGCCGCCATTGTTCGCGGTTTCCCAGGACCGCCGTGTACACGGTTCCGCGCGCGTGTCCTCCTCCGACGCTCCCGTCCGATACGTATTACCGATGTATATATTGTACATACGAAACGAAAAATCTGTTCCGTTTCCGCGTTAAAACCAAAAACTTTTTGCCGTTTTTGCCTGACGGCCCCGACCACGCGCCATACGTGCTGCCCGTGTTCCTCCGCCCAAGCCTGCCCGCAATTTTATACGGTTACTAAACCCGCGAAAACGGGAGTAAAATAAAGTGCTCTTCGAGTTTGATCGTGTTTCGATCGTTCAATTTTTCTGCCGGCGCTTTGAACGTCGACTAAGAGTAGCGTCGTTTTGTCTATGCTCCTCTCGGGTCATCCATTTAGGAATCGCAGCTTCACTGATTTGTATTCTACCCGACACCCGTACTGTGCGCTTAGTTGTACGTCACGACCCCAATATTTTACGTTCACTTTATTTTTTGTTTTTACCTAATACTAGTGTTATTGAGAGGCCGAAACACCTCAACTTTTCTGTACCACAAAGACCCTTTGTGCTTTTTCAACGTGTCAATCCGATTTTAATTATGAAAACCTTGTTGAATACTAATCCAAATTTGTTGACAAACTACCACTATGCTCTTACTGGATGATTCATTAAACGATATTGACTTGGTAAATAATTAATCAATGTTTTAATCATTCGGTCGATGCGTAGGAAGTTAACTTCTCTTCTACGATTTTGTTTCTAGGTACCATTTATAATAAATTAGCGAATAACTGGGATTAGCAAAAGTGCGTATACTTTTAGGGACTTGATTAGGAAATATAGTTGCAAGATCGTTGATATAATAGTGTGTAACAAAAGTGCAATAATAACTGTTTTTTTTCAATTTTTAATCAATAACATAACAATGTGACCATATTATGGTTGATTTAATAACTTAGTGTCCCTTAATAAAATGCCAGTATTCAGGCCCCTTAATAGGTAGTAAAAAATTAATAAATTTTAACGAGTACCTATTTTTTCTACTCAAAAGTACATTGGTACTGAAAGTACATACACAAAGTACATACCTTCAAAAAGTACTTGTTAAGATATTGATTAGATAAATATTGAGGGTAAATGATAATAGGTACCTTAGAATAATAGATTATTATTTTATGTTTACTTTTCCAATTAATATCTATTAAAATTAATTCAATGACTTGTGTCTAGTAGGTAAATTATTGGCCCTGTTAATAATTTTTAGCTCATGCCTTATTGTAATGTTCGTTATTGATGATGGGTACTGTAATTAAAAAAGCTACCTACCTATGTATTTTCACATTAAAAATGTTACGTTTAGGTTAATTTCAAGTGCCATCTAAATGTTTACTGCAAGTTACACATATCTACTACCTTTTCATCCAGATTTAGATTTATATTTCTGCAACAAAATAGTTAATACTAAACTGCTGTAGATTAGTAACAATTGTGTCATTATTTTTTTTGTTAATTGCTATGAAAATTACTGACATGTTATAAGTAAGTATTTCTGTATTGGTCATAAAGAGACGCTACTATTATTTTACAAATTATTATTGTTTGGTTTAATTTTTCTATTGAAGCATAGATTTTAACAATCTTAAGTCTTAACTTAATTGTAAATAAACTGGTTAGGATGAATAAATTATTATTTATTGATCTTGTCTTGTAACTTCTAGCCTTATAACTTTGTATTTTTTTTTTATTATTATTATTATTATTATTATTATGGTTACTGTTAACATTACTGTTTATACTAATGACTATGTTAACTTAATGAAGATCTTCAATTTGGCTTACCTACTTCTCAATGAGCTTCAAGATACTTAACTTTGGATGCCAACAAAATATTTTAGCTATAAAAAAAGACAATTTGTACTGCAGAACAGGTTCATGTAAATTACTTTTCATGATAATCTGCGTCTCTTCAGGACCGTATAGACATATGTATCGATTACCTTTCAACGTGGTGTATAAATATGCGCAGGTGACGATCTTGTCATTCATTGACACATGGATGTATAAATAATGGATATACATTGTACAACAGGTATACGCTTGCTGGATGATCTGACTGTTAAAAATGTGGCACCAGAGGCAGCATCAACATCCCTACCAAATGGTAGGCATCATTTAGTATTAAAAATAAATGTATGGAGAATGAACTGTAAAAAAAAATTAACTATGAATTAAAAATTAATTATCATGCATCAAGTTTCAGTAAAAACTGTTTTAGAGTACCTAAATATTATTGAAGTTCAAGAAAAAAACATTCATGCAATCTGTTGTTACAGTTCTCGTCACTAAATATTAGTCACATGATTCATTGCAGAATTCATTGGCCTAACATTCTATTTTGAAACTACAATTTATGGCCTGTTTGTGTAATATTAAAACTGTTCTTATGTAATTCTTATCAACTTATGTATTTTGATTTTATGATTAAGCAATATGATATATACACAATTTGTATATATGTTAATTTATATATTTTATATTTCGTTTCTTTTCTTTTTACGGGTTTTGTTTTATTGTGGTGTAAATCCTCCTCATTCTCCTAATATTTTTTTATTTAGTTATAAACATTGTTTGTCTACTTGAAAGTAAAAAAAAGTTTAATTAGACAAACAATAATTTGGTTATGGGATATGAGTTTGATTTTCAAGTAAAAAATCCAATTATTTTAATAATCATAATGTGTTTATTTTTATATTTTATTAACTAGTATCTAGTTACTTCTAAAACTTAAATCATCTGTTTGTAATAAACTGGCTAAAATAATTATTTTTTAATTAAATTCTTAATTGTTTATGATACCCTTAATATCTATCTAGGTATAATTATGTATTTTATCTGACCTTATTTGCAAATTTTTATTTTGGATTTTTTACTTTCTAGTTTAAGAATTTTCGATTAGCTGTTATTTTTTACTTCAGTACGTGAAAATAAGTACATATTTATTCTGATGATTAATTTACTTTTAAAATATTTTTAAGTTGCATTTATTAAATGTACAGTTTTGTACAATTATGTTCTGTACAATTTGTACAGTTCTTACTGTAATAAAAGAATTCTTAAAAAAATTACAGCTATGAGAAAGTTATGTTTTTATACCTACACTTTCAAATAAAATTCAATAGATATTTGAAAGTTTATATATAATTTTAAATCTTTTCCCTTCTTTTCCAATTCTAAAAACTCCACAAATTCTTATTTCTACTTTTTGATATTTTGAATATTTTTATGAAAATTTATTTTTTTTATAGACTGACAAATGATTATATAGTTAATCGTGTGTACTCATTTTGTTAACTGAAAAAAAATCTATGGGAACTAAATAAAATAAAATAATATTAGATCTAATTTAAAGCCGTGTTTTATATTTGATCTGAACTAAAAAAAATATTTTGATATTAATTAGTAATTGTTTTTTTTTTTTTTTTTTATTATATTCCTACTATAATTATCTAGGCTATAATAATAATTATTATTATTGTTACTGTTGTTATTATTATTAATACCTACTGTTATATTATTATAATTATGATAATTACTTCTAATAAAAAATAATTATGCTATTATCTTATTTTGGGGAAAATAAATGTGTCTATCTTGTACGAGTTATGATCCGTTTTTTATGCACAGTACAATTTTTTAGTTATATATTGCCTCATTCCTTGTCATCATAATTATTTCCAAATTTTAAATTTTTTTCTGTTTACTCTTATACATTTTTAATACTTAACTTGTTTGTTTTTTAGAAAATTATTTGTTGGCGGCTTAAGTTGGGAAACTACAGAAAGTGAGTTATTTTTTATTAAGAATTTAGTTTAAAATTATATAATTTACCTTAGGCAATGCCTTATCTATATTTTTTTACTATTAAATCTCACTAAGATTGATTTGCTGTTTTCCTACTTTTGATTTTTACACTGATAAGTAATAACTATTGATATATATATACAATAAGATCAGCAAGAGCCTTACTGGGTTAGTCTTAATCGAGATCAAAGCGGGCTGGAATGGGCTGGGCTAAATGAAATTAAATTCAAAACTAGCTGGTCAGCTTTTAAAAACCATGCACTCCCTATCATATGGCAGACCCAACCCGGAAAATGGTTGGTTATTACCAATCTTACTAGATGGTTACCACCCAGCATTGAAATTTTACTTATGAGTTACGACGTTAGTCAATTTTATGAATTTCTTTAAATATATAATTACGGCTTAAGTTTTTTTTATGTTAATCATGTGGGTATCTTAAACGTAGAAAATATTTGTTAATTCTTAAACTATTGAAATATTATGTTAAGCAATCTAATTAGGAAATCTTTTTGGATGGCTTTTGCAAATTTGTAATAATTTTTGAAAATTAAATGGTATTCAGTAGTATAGTTATTTGGGCGATCCAAATATTCTCTGGTATATTAAAACTGAAGTGTATTTCATTATATTTTGTATTGCATTTGCAGAGGAATTGAAGGAACATTTTGTTCAATATGGAGAAATTACTAATATTAGCTTAAAAACTGATCCAGCGACTGGACGTTCCAGAGGATTTGCCTTTATAATTTTTAAATCTATTGAAGGATTAAACAATGTAAGTTTAACCTTTGCGTAGTTAATATTTTATGTCTTGATTCTTAATTTTTTTTTTTTTTCTTTAGGCTTTTGCGGCTGGTGATCATGTTATTAATGGCAAGAAAATTGACCCCAAGAAAGCAAAGGCTAAACAAGAGAAAGTTTTTGTTGGTGGATTACCTTCTGATGTTACCAATGATGAAATCAAAGAATTTTTTGGTAAATGGGGTGTTATTGTCAATTTGGAAGTTCCATTCGATAAAATGAAAAATCAGCGTAAAGGTTACTGTTTTATCACATACGAATCTAGTGATAAAGTGCAAGATTTGTTTAAAACCGCCAAACAAACAATTAAAGGCAAAGAAGTATGTGATTTGGTTGTTTTTATTTTTGTAGTAAAATAAACTAAAATAAAATAATTTAAAGGTGGATGTAAAAAAGGCTGCACCCAAACCAGCTAACCCATATGCTAATCCTAAGACTATGAGAGGCCGTGGTGCTGCTCGAGGAGGTAAATATTTTATTTATATGTATTTATTATAGTATGGTTTTATTTTTTAGTGTATCATTAATTATAATAAAATGTATATTATGTATCTATTTAAAAATTAAATAGAATATTATTTTAATTTTAGGAACTTTTAATGTTAAATGCTAATAGTATAAGAGAATAGTATAGTAGAAGAAAGTAGTATTTTATTTCATATTTTTAGTTCTCAATTTTGGATGTTGTTACCAAACTATCATATAACCAAAAGTTTGTTATGCATATCAATTATTTTACTTTAAATTGTCTGTGAGTTAAGAAAATATTAGATTTTTAGTTTGATCATTCGTTTTTGGTGTTTAACACGTTATTTGCGTTTAAACATCAATTGTTATTGTCAGTCATTTGGTGACTTAATATCCGTTTTCAATAACCTATTTGTGTCTAATATTCATTTTTAACAAATGGTATACTACAGTTTGAACGCATGGCTGAAGGAAGGGTATTTGGGTTATGTGACAAACATTTAATTTAATAAAAAGTTATTTATCTGCTAAATGTATTCAATGTGTTATTTTTAAGCACATAAAATTTTCATTGGTGTTCCACTTTTTGATTTAGTTCTATGATTCATTTTAGCTTTGAATGCCAGTAAAAATAATTATGAACTACTAAGCAGCTTAACATTTTCTTTCTACATACTATGTTTATAATTATTTACTATATCCCAGCTAAAAGTGAGGACATCTTTTGTTTACCAATTTTTATTTTGGGCATAGTTATGCTCACCATATTTAATCTTTCTGTAATTATGGGTAACATTTACATACTTAATGGTTGATAATTGACGACTAAACACACTGCGTAGCAAAATTACTATTCCATCATACATAATTATAATAAAATGACATGTAGTACTAAGGTAGTTTAAATAATAATAATAATTCCTGCGTGTTAAACACGTCCACACTTCTGCTACCGTCATGTGTGTCTAGCTCTTAGCTGGGTTAGAGTAAAGAGTTTGATTTGTACAAACAAATTTATAGAATTAAACAATTATTAGTGCACCCCAGATTATATTTTATTAAGCAAGTAATTGTGACTGATTTACTTCAAGTCCAATCATTTTTATTTTAGCATTAATTGCTAGGTTTGAATAAATAATTTTCAGAAGATATCATTAATCCAGAGTATAATGGTAAGTGATAATAGGGCAAAGATTTAAATAGTCACTCTTTTGTATTTTAAAATTTTAACACTAGGTACAATCTTCTCTTTGCTTTTTTAAAAGAATTTGAATGAGCCACATTAATAAATGGTTTTTTAAGTTTTCACAATACTGTGGGATATATTACTCATTTCCTATTAAGAGCCACCATATTAATTTTTCACTGCCTACTGCATTTCTGTGCTTTTACATACACTGCTATGGACACTTACTATATTTTTCAGTAAAACCATTTTTTTTTTTTTTTTTACGTACACAGTAATTCTTGGTTTTTTGTTTAAAATGCTTTAGCTTTTAAATAAAATATGTTAAGAAAAAATAAAAGTTTATATCAGCCTAGAGTCACTGACTGCATCTTACTACTATTTATTCCCTATTCATGTCAACAATAACAGATGTTGTCAGTGCTTGACAGAAAAAAATATTAATGGAGGGGTGCAGATCAATAATAGATAAAATATTTTTACTGTGCTCATACTACTAAAACATTAAGGGTACCCCCTTAGAAAGATCATCTCCCCCAATTGGAGCACTGAATCTTGTGCATTTGTAGCTTATTCACTATGTTCTTTTAACTTTGACATGTAGGAATGCTCATTTACAAGTCATAAAAACTATTAACTAACTATTAAAAAAGTAATGGTAAATTTTGTAAAAACTCATTGATAACATGGCTACAATTTTTGTAATAATTATAAAACAGTATATAATTGTTCAATTATTTAATACTTTATTTGAACTATTGGGTATGCTGAAACAAAACTTAAAAATAATTTTATTTTTATACATTACTATAAAGTTAAATTTTTTATGGGTTTAATTATTTTCAATTTGATAAATTGTTCTGTTCACTGTTCTTTAAATAAAATTCTTTTTTACATTTTTTGTTTCAGCATATGGGCCGTATGCTGCACCATATGGAGGTAAGAGTGGTAAGAATGATTTTCTTTTGAAAATTACAGTATATTTCCATATTTTTCAATGAGCTTTAGCTTTTAAAATTGTAATACTTAAATACCATTCGTTAAAATTTGAAACCATTATAATTTAATAGTATTTTAATGACCAGTGTTGATAAAAAGACTGGTATTCGTTTCCTAGAAGCATTTTTAGAAACCATTAATAAGAGGGAGTTAGAAAAATATTAAAATTCCCAATACATTTATAAATCTCATTAACTTAATTGTCAGTGTAAAAACTTTCTGGTATTGGGCGTTTCGACCTAGTTGCCCTTTTTTATTTAAATATGCCTCTATGTTAACTCTAGTGGTGTTGCATGTATTGTTCATTTTCCATAATGCTTATTAATTAATAATTACAATATTTTTTTGGTATTTATTTTTCTTCTGTACTGGAGGCATTGCTTAATTAGTATAATTTATTTTAAATAAGTTTTACTATCAAAAATTATAAATAATAATATTTTAAGTTATTTTTAAACGTTAAGTTTAGATATTTTTGTTACATACTGTGTATTTAGAGACATTCCAACTTAAAACACTGTAACTTATAATAACATACGTATATTTATTAATAATTTTTAATCCTGGGGCTTATTTTGTATGCTTATGTGGTATGACATAAATTTAAGAAGGCCGCTGTGTACATATTTTTCATGGTTCAGATTTACATATTTCTTGTTGTCTGATTTTGATTTTGAATGCATGTATGAATTCATTGACATGTCATCTAAGCTATATAGGAAGCAGATTTTGAAATTCTATGATATAATTGCATTATATTTGTGTTTGCCATGCCACTTTTTAAATAGAAAAGGTAGTTTCTTAGTAGCCTAGTGGCAAAGTTTATGAATTCATCCATATTTTCATAATTGCAATTAAACTTGATGAAAAATGTTTTTCTCTCTCTTTTTGCAGTTTTATAACTTTGTTAATATGAATATATTTAATTTTTCTTGATGTCCGCGCAATTGCAACTTGTGAATGCGCGCAAATATGAGAGTGGTGAGGCGAGGCTTACATCTTACACACACTAATGTTCATATATTTCTCCCACACAGACCAGTCCACATAATATGTTTGTCTGTCATATAAAATGCCTTTAATTACCCCTTAGAATATGCTTGGTATTGGCTCCCTTTTACCCAACATTTTCCCTGTAACATCTTATTTAACTGTCAAAAATGAAATTTATGATCTTTTTTAACTGTTCATTTTGAGATCAAGAAAAAATTTTAGAGGTATCACGCTCCTCTTACCAAATTTATAATACATATATATGTTGAATTATTTAATAGGTTTTTAATTTAAGTAAATTATTCTGCTTCTAAATTCAGATAGCAAAAAAAAAAAAAAAAAATGTGCCTTAATAAATTAATAGTTGTGTAACTATACTTATAAACAGTTTTATTTTGATGATGAGAAATTATTTAGTCAGTTCTGCTACTGAATTTTAATGAAGAGCATAATATTCTGAAATAATAAATATTATTTAAATTTTGTTAAAGCAATATTGTTTAATATGTGTTTTGAAATTTTGATCATGGTTTTTCCACTGCTACTAAATTTCAGTAATATACAGTATTTTATAAGTACACAGCAATTATTAGTTCTTATTATGTACTTGGATTTATTTATTATGTTGGAGTTAAGTAGATAGTCAGTTCTAACTAAATGATATTTAAGAAAACAATACTCTCTAATAATTGTTAGATTCTATTTGGTTTTTTTTTTTGTATTTGTGATGAGTTACATTTAGTCAGTTCTGCTACTGAGTTAATTGAGGATAAATAATATTCTGAGATACAAAAATTTACGTCATTGATAGGTGAATTGAAATTGATTTTTTTACAAAAATAAATACCATAAGATACCATGTTAAAAATTATTGAATTATATAAGATTAAAAAAAAAAATTAACTTATTTCTTGTTTTAAGTATTTAATGATGAATACTAATTTAGTCAGTTCTGCTACTGAGTGTTATTGATGAAAACAATATTCTGAATAAGTTTTAAATTAAATATGTCTACTATTTTTATTAGTTTAGATATTGGTGATGAATGATTATATATTTAGTTTTGCTACTAAATGTAATGAGAGAAGTAATTACAGGAGTGTGGTGAGAATAGAACAGAGTATGAATATAATGGAAATAAGAATGCTGTATGCGGATATGAGTGTTGTAACAAAAGAAGATAAAATAAATAACAAGTATATAAGGGGTAATTTTGATGTTGTACCAATAGTGGATAAGATTAGAGAGAATAAACTTGAGATGGTTTGAGCACAGAGAGAGGAAACAGAAGCAGTAAAAATGGTTATAAATATGAACATTAATGGAGAAAGAGGTAGAGGAAGACCAAAGAATATTCGGAAACAATTTAAAAAATATATAAGGGTTGTTAATGTGTGTGTAGAAGATGACACGTGGAAGTATAGGATAAGAGTGGCTGACTCCAAATAGTTGAGGAAGGTAAAAATGTAGAACCAATATGAATTAACTACTTAAGAAATGCTATATATTAGCATTAACATTTCTTTAAACCATGTTATATGTTAAATATAAATTTGATTCTAACTAGCTTGATTAGATCAATATTTTTTTTTAATATATACTTAATGATGAATACTAATTTAGTCAGTTCTGCTACTGAGACTTATTGAAGACAACATTTATTCTGAAATGTATTTGGTTTAAGTCTTAGCTGTCTGTCAGATTGATATTGGTGAATAAGTAGATAATTATATGCTATTGCGAGTATTGAAGAGAAATAATAATTTGAAATAAGTAAAAACTAATTAATAGTTCATGCATTAATAATTGTTTTAAATAAGTATGCGAATTTAGTATAAATATTGCTTTGAAACTAGTGTTGTGTTAGATTTTAATATGTATACAATTTTAACTAGTAAAGTAAGGTAAATGTTTTTTTTTTATATACTGAATAATTATGAATACTAAATTAGTCAGTTCTGCTAATGAGTGTAAACAAAGAAAACCTTTATCCAAAACTGTTTAGAATGTAATGTTTGATTTATGTTAGTATATTGTTTGTTTTTTTTAGTATATTAACTTAATTATAATCTTTGTTTAATTTTAACGTTAAGCTCCTATATATTTCTTTTAACATTTAATCACTTATTTTTCAGCTTACCCTCCCCAAGGTTATGACTATTATGGAGGAGCAGCCTATCCTGGCTATGAAACTGACTACTATGGTGGTTACGGTTACCCAGGATATGGTAAGATAAAACAAGCTATAGAAATGTTTAAATTTAAAAATAAAAAAACACCCTTAATCATTTTTTAGATTATGGGTATGGTTATGAAGCTCCCCCAGCCCCAGTTTCTAGTACAAGAGGTCGAGGTAAAATTAAATTATTACATACTAATATTTTATAATTGTTTCACAATTAATATTGTTTAACTATGTTAAAATTTTACAGCTGCATTTAACGGTGCTGGAAAAACTAGAGGCGCATCTCGAGGATCTGGTGCAAGACACGCTCCATACTAATTATTTATTAATTATTGTATCTTATTTCTGTGTGTTTGTGTGTGTGTATACATTTTTAAATGACAACAAAATTTATACATACAAATCATTACTTTTTTTTTTTTTTTTTTTTTTTTTGACGACAATAATAACTTGTAAAAATATTAAAACTCATTTTCCCTTTTAGTGTTTAATGTATTTCACATAAAGAAAAATGTACAAAAAACATTGATGTTAGAAAAATTCCTCAAACACATTTTTTCGTAAATGTAATAAATTTACTCTTTTTTTATACTTTTTATCTTAGTTTGTATGTTAATTTCCAATAAATAAAAAGTAATTATTTAGACCTAAAAACTATCACTTCTTGTGAATATTTAGTTTATTGTGGTTTTAGTTGTGTGATTTTTATATGATAATTTATAAAAAAAAAAAAAAAAATTAATATATGACTTAGGGCTTTTGCAATAGTTAAAAAATACTTATTTTAAATACTTGAGTAATAAAAATAGTTATTATCCCATTTGTTATAAAAATTAATTTATGTATTTATAATTTAGAAAGCAATCCATATCCCTATATCACTAAACTTCCTTTTGAACAAATACACATATATTGAATTATATGTATTATATTTTCTTTCACTTGATTAGATTGATTAATTAAGTAGTAATAAAATGTATTGGTAATTAAATTATTTGCAGCTGTACAACTTAAGTTTTATTAATAAATTTTTGTTTACTCGTATTCATAAAGCAATTACTAATTTTTATTTGGTTGTGCATTATTTGATATCAAATAAATTATTATCTACTATACAAATCCAAACTAAACTTGATTACACAAAATAAATAACTGATTTAGTTAGTTATCTACAAACACATCATTGAGTACATATGGTAAATTATAAAAAAATTAAATTCTATCTTCAAAAATAACTTGCATCAGAAACCTGAAAATAAAATATTCTTGTGCTGTACGTATCAAAACTTTTTTAGGATTTGAATGGGTTTTTACATTTCTGATGTATGCAAATTACAGGCATAAAATTATTTCCATACTATAAAATATGAATTGTGTCAAGCTGTTTTCAGAAAATATCAATTTTACTCAATTGAATTTCTTCCACCTCCTACCATGGTTGATTTTATCAGATTATAAAAATTACCATAGATGACGCGATGGGCTATATGTTCAAAAAAGAACGAATTGCGTGAAATTTTAAAATTGATTGGAACAACGACCCTTAATTTTTCAAAATCTACATGGGATACTAAAAAAAAAAGATTTTGGTAAACTATGTGCCAAATTTTAAACATACTCTTCAAAGTTGATGAGTCACAAACAATATTAAACTTCAATGTTAAATAAAATGTTTTATGTTACAAAAGAATTATGAAAATGCACTCACAATTTTTCAGTTCCTGCCTGTAGAAATATTTTTAGGAAAGACTGAAAATTTTAACTAAGTAAAACTTAAACAAATGCATCAAACAAGAAAGACCATTTTTTGTTCAGTAGTATAAAATCCAACAAAATGTTGTTTTCCATCATCATGAAAATTCATGCCGTAAAACAACTTGTCACTTGGCAATAATCTGATGAGGCCATAATAGCTGTCTGCCTCGTACTAAATTTAACTAATAAAGTAAATTTCCCATTACAATTAGTTATTGTACAGCAGGTTTCTTCTATAAAATGCGATTATGGTTATTAAATAATTGCTATGCCAACTTGTATATCAATGACAGTTTAGTGTCTGCATCGGATAGTTCTTACGTGAAAATGGATGAGTATATTATGATAATGGACACATTGAACGAATCTGATGAATTTTCAGATGAAATTTTTGACGATACAGACACACTCTTTTGTATTAATAATGAAAATGAAAATGGTAACTGAAAAAGTCTGAGGAAAGCCATTGTCACCTAAGTTTTGAGTACGCATACGTATTCAACCTGAAGACGTTTGTTTTGTAAGATTAGAATCGAGTATTAGGCATTGTGTGGTAGATGCTTTAAAATGCTTTAAATTCTGACCGCTGTGAAGTAAAAAAAAGTAAAATAAACTGTTAAGGCAGTTTTATTATTGAAGTGCTTCAATTTTTAAAAAAGTTTCACCCCAAGATTGCAATTCGTGACTAAATCCGGTATTATTTTATTCTGATACGACTCGCAATCCGAATAATATCTAAGCGATTTCAATAATCGTTTCAATGTGAATCGAACCCGAGTTAAAATATTATATAATTTAATCCGAATCGATTATACTAAAAGGTAAAACAGCTAATCCACACTAATGTAGTAACTATCCTCACGCCATAACTTTCTGAAATTCTACTAATTCACGGTTTCAAAGCAATATCAGAATGTCGGTGTCTCGAATCCATCAATTTTTCGCGCGTGTCGTCCAGCTGCAGCACTGAACGATGCCATAGACTTAAAAACTGGCCGAATGAAATGAAATTCCATTTTGCAAGTGCGTCGTCGAGTGGTAATTCTTAATTATTTTTTATCGATTGTTTAAATTTTTTGTAGAATACGACCGGGTTCGAGCCCGGCGTTTCGCCGCCAAACGGTCGCCCGCCACCAAAGAGGATGCAATTGTCTACGTTACGTCCGCTTACCGCGGTAACCGCTGTTGCGTACGCCGACCGGTATGTAGTGCGCCCGGCGAGCGCCACTGCTGCTGCGGATACTCCAGCGGCCATTTTTTTTGTTTACGAGACGCTATCTCGTCCCAAGTCTGTAGCGTCTTCAGTTCTCAATAATATATTACATTCTCTAAAATAATATTCGCTCTCGTTCCTATTTTTAGACGCGTTCATTTTTACTTAATTATTTAATATTATTATTATTGTAGGTGTATAGAGTTGTTGTTGTTAAGTTTCGTTTCCGCGTTCGGCGACGGTTTATTGTTGGCGTAAGCGCGCGTTACTTTAGTAATTATTGTATTCTCTAATCTTGTCGACGACGAACCGAGGATGGCCGACAACCAGCAACAAAACGGCTCGCAACAGTTTGAAAACGCGACGGACGGTCAGCAGCAGCACGCACTGAACGGCACCGCGGAGAACGCCTCAAACACCACCGCGAACAGCGATTCCGGACAGTTCGAGTGTGTCCGGGACGACGACAGGTCAGTGGGAAAAAAAAAAAAAACCTCTCGACCCAACCCCGCTCCGTGTCCAACGCGTACGTACGTGTGCACGGTTCAGCTTTTGCCCGTTCGATTTCGCGTTCTCGTCTCGCTTTATCCCCCCGTCCGCGTGCTTCCGCGAGATTCCCGTCCCGTTTTCCACGTTCGTCGGCCAATATTAGGTTAGGTTCCGCCAAATATGGGTAGTGCGTGTCGATTTCGAAAATGTGCCCTCCCCCCGCGGCCCGGGGGCGGACTTGAAAATTTTCGCGTCAAATTAACTCATACGGAGTCAACCGTTAGGCGTCATGTAAACCAGCATGCTCAGCTGGTCTCGTTAATCACGTACTTTGTGTTGTGTGTTACAGAAAAATATTCGTGGGAGGACTGAAAGGAGAGACCACCGAAAGTAAGCGTTTGTCGGCGGCAAAAAGTATGTCGAGTTTGACCGATTAACGTGATTTTTTTATATTTTAGAAGATTTGAGCGAACACTTCGGTCAGTTTGGCGAAATTGAAAATATCAACGTCAAAGTAGACGCCGCCACCGGTCGGGCAAGAGGGTTCGCGTTCATCGTGTACAAGACGATGGAAGGATTAGATAATGTAAGTGCCTTTTAGACTTTTTTTTACTGTTCGTCTTACGGCAGTGGCTATTTACACGCAAACAGTACGTACATACGTATTGTGTCCTAATTCCGCGGAGCTTAATAACTATCAGTCAGAAAGCGCGGAAAACGTTCTGAGTGAACTTGTAGCGCTACAGCTCTCTAATAATTACGAGCGCTGTCAAGAGAACAATGTCCCTGCAGTCGCGTCCGACCACTTCTTTTATACAGCTAATGTTTTCTATTAATTTATTATTTTTGTTTTTATTAAATATATATATTTAAAGAAAACCCCATAAGTATAATGTCCCTAATATAAAATAACTAGTTTTTTTTGTATTACATAACTCCTACATAAAATCCTTGTAAAATGAACACTGAAAAATTGTTAATTTTTGTTGATATTCTTATTTGTGTTTATAGTCTGGCCCAATAACGGTTTATCTTTTAAGGGCCAGTATATAGTAAAATGGACTAATGTGGGTTATAAGTTTCTTAGAAAAACTTGTTTTAGATTTTATGTGATCATATTAAAGATAATTGTCATTCAATCTTAACAACACATAACAAACTATAATTTGTCAGAGGTAATATAATATAATCTTTTTTTATCTTCATACGGGTTATCCAACATTTAATCATTCTTATAATAATGCTTCAATGTTCACAAAAGTACTACCAAAGTGATGTCTAACTGTTTGCTGATGAAGTGATGATACTTCGTAAATCCTAATAAATTTTCCGATATCACTTAGCTTTACCTAAACAAATGCTTAAATGTAAAGCAAACACAAATTGCATTGTTTTTATTATTATTTGTTGTACTCCCAACATCTTGTCTAAAATATTGCCTTGAAATTTCACACGTTATAAAAATAATATAATATATAATAATTTTTGTAATTTGCTGATTGATATAGATTCTTGAGTTTTTTGAAAATATCTGATATGTTATAATTTTGTAAAATATTTATTTTTGATTAAAAACTTAATCAAAATATGCTCAACAGTATATTTTTCAGTGTAACATTTTAAGGTAATCTTTGTAACAATTTTCAACTAAGTATAGGTAAATTATTTTTCATTGAAAATTGACAAATGTTTTAACAATGTGATAAACAAAAAATATAATGCAAGGCAAATACAATTTTTCTGGTTTCATGGCTAGGGACTTGTTGCTATAGAAAATTGTATGTGATCAAGATCAAGATTATCATTAAGAAAGTTGTGATAATTAATTAAAGTATTAAAATAATAAACATTTTCACTCTACTATAGTCAATGGACTGTGCAACAAATATTTAAAACTTCAAATGACAAAGAAAAATAAGTACTAATAAAATGTGAATGGTGCAAGATAATAATTAATATATAATAATAAAAGGCAATATAGGCTTGTTAGATTATACATTCATACATATTATAAATTATTATTATCAGTTAATTTATACTGTTATAATATAATAATCAACTTTTTTTGTAAATTTTTATGAAGGCCTTGGCGTGTACAAATCATGTAATCAACGACAAGAAGATTGATCCTAAGAAAGCTAAAGCACGACATGTTAAATTATTTGTTGGTGGATTGTCTCCTGATTTAACTGATGATGATATCAAAGATTATTTCAAACGCTATGCGCCTTTAGTGAATGCTGAGATGCCATACGATAAAGTTAAAAACCAACGAAAAGGGTTTTGTTTTGTTACATTTGATTGCATGCAGGCAGTTACTGAAATATTAAAAACGCCAAAACATGTGATTAATGGCAAACAAGTAATTTATTATAATAACATTATATTATATACCAAAGTATTGAATGTATTTCTAAAATATTATAATATAATTAGGTTGACGTTAAAAAAGCTGCACTAAAAGTTGAACCTTATGGAATGATGCCTGGTGCATCTGGCCCAATGAGAGGAATGCGAGGAAATGTCAGGGGTCGAGGAGGTAGAGGAGGTAAGTTACTCAAAATCTATTTGTGTACTAATTTTAAAATTATTGTAAATATTTATTTAGGATTTTTACCTCAATCTGGGTATGCCCCTGGCGCTCCTGGTTTTGGCTACGGAGGTAAACGTTTTTCCTAGATACTATAATAAAATAGCATATATAATTTTAGATTATTCGTTGCTAACTGGTAATTGCTTTTGTTTATTTCTAGGATATGACTATTACAATCAATATTCTGGATATAGTCCTGAATACAATTACAGTTATGGTTATCCTAGTTATGGTGCTGGTGCTGGAGCAGGTAAGTGTATTATATCTTTAGATAAAGACTAATCAATTTATAACTTATTGTTTGTTGTTAATGTAGATTATCAGTTTGGTGGTTACGAACCACCTGCACCACGTGGAGTTCATGGAAATCGTGGAGGAAAAGGTAAACAAAGTCATTGATTGTATTCCAAAACACATGTAAAATAAAAAAATTATACTTCCTTTTTGAATTATAAATTTTATTTTGACCTTTGTTTTGTTATTTATAGTATTGTTTAATGTTGATTAATATTTGGTAATTCACATCTATCCACTCCCTGTATTTGTTTCATTTAATATACGATTTATTTTACTACTACAATTTTCTATAATTTTTTGAATTATTTAGCTATTCCGTCATTATTGAAACCAGTATTTAACAAATAATTTCACAGGGAGTGCGACAATCCAAATTAGATTTTAAATGGCTATTCGACCGTTATGTTCAAATAAAAAACACTTCTTAAAAGAATTGTGTGATTTTGAAATCAGACAGTGTGATTTAATATCATACCTTTAGAAAAGAAGTTAAACTGTTAAATTATTCAAATGAATTAACAAAAATTGTTATATTTAATACTCTGTATTATGAAATACAATTTTTGTATTTTTATTCATGGTTTTTTAACTTTCAAAAATATTGTATAGTCAAAATTAAAGTTGCTTAGTCAAGTTTTTCTTTTTGCATATATTGTCGGTTGTTATCTAAAGATATATTCAAATATGTCTGTTTGATAATAAAAATGTGATTGTGTTGAATTCATTAGATTTTCCTCAAAGAAAACCTGTCAAGACGTCAGCTTAAACACCTATTGCTGAGCCATTTACACTGTCATCATATATATGCCATTACTGTTTTGAGCAGTATTGTTGATTTCGTTTTGCTTTTGTACAATAATATATAAATAAAAAGTTAAATAAAAAAAAAAAAACTTGAAAATTGGATCCTCTGGCTAAAGTGTATAAATACTTGGACTTGACGTCTATCAGGGTCTATTATTTAATGATGTGTATGTATTGTATGTACATAATAGAATGCCTACAACTTGATGTATATCTCAATTTTTTTTTTTTTTTTTTTGTGTAATTTTTTTTATTTATTTATGTTTTGTACTTTTTTTTTTTTTAATACAAAATAAGTCCCATAGTACTATATATTTTCAATAGGGTGTGCACACGGTTTTTCCTTCCTTATAATTTTGATGGACAGTTTGTACATTTAAAGAAGGATGAATTAACATTAGATTATAATATAACATTTCATTTATTGTCAGGATTATTTCACTACTAATATAAATTATAAAAAGCAAAAAAAAAAAAAATGAGAATGAAATTGTGTAATTTTTAAATTTAATTATAATATCATGAATTTAATATACGAAAATGTTGCGGTCATTAGACTACAATAAATAAACCTTATACGCTAAAAAAGACATGACATTGTATTCTTTGTTTCACCGATTATAATACTTATTTCCTTTTTTCGTTTTCCAATGTTGTTGCGGTTTGGACAACTCAGGTGTACATTCTTTGTAATTAACATAATTGAAATGCTCTAAATTTAAGATTGATTGCCGGCAACAATTTATTTTAAATTGCCTGAACACGCCAGTTCCATCTACACTTATATTTATATCTATATCACTTATATCTATATTTAATGATTTCACAAAAGTCAACTATGCGCTCATCTATTTTATTGTGATTAGGGATGCAAAAAGTAATTTAAAATTTACATTAATTAAAGGGTGTTAATTTCAATGCTTTCATTCAGTAATGTCTATGAATTATACTAAAACCGGCATTTTATTTCAAATGCATTATCTTTTGAAAATATAGTTACCAGCAGTGGCAGTACCTATTCTAAGTAATGTTTGTGTTGATAAATAATTTTCACACGAATATCACATCTCTATAAATAAATTAATAAAGCCATCATAAGTTAAGACAAACAATTTTCCAGATTAGAATCGTAGAATAGGCCAGGTTGTGAGCTGTACATTATTTTTTCATACTTTCTTACTTGCCCTTAGTGAAATTAGTAATTCAATATTCATTTTAAAATGTTTCATGAAATTCTAATACAAATTAGTAATTAATTAATTTATAAGTAATATATTAATTAATTTTAAGAAATCTGATTATTTTGAATTATGTAGGTAATTGTTTTGTTTCTTTTTTCCATGATATTAAAAGTTTCACATTTTTGTTTAAATTAAGTTTTTGTAACAATTTGAAGTTCTCAATCAACGACACTGATTTTAATTTGGCCAATGATGATTGTTAAATATTTGGGTATAACTATTGCTTAAGGCAAGTTAATAGTTACTGTCGTGTTGAGTTTTTAAATTTTCAGCATTTTAATGGTTTGCACCATTCAACCAACTTATAATAAATGATTACTGGAATACCTGATTTGATTGTGTGGTAAGCACAGTCTCTTTCTGTAAAACTGATACAGCAGATGAAAAGTTTTTTAAATTTGGATTGGAGTATTATCTTGATATATTTGTGTAGTTTTTTTTTTATGGTATAGAGTTTGGCTACTCAGTACCAATAAAAAAGCAGTATGGTATGGATTTAGGATGTAATAGTGGACAAGAGGGAAAATAGGCCGAGATGGTTTGGGCATGTGATGAGAGAGGAAACTGAAGTAAGAATAATTATGAAAATGTGGTACGTTGTGAGAAAAAGGTGGATGAAAACAATTGAAAATTATTAATTGTAGGATAAGTGAATGATTGCGACAAGTGGAGGTATAGGACGAGGATGGCTGACCCCAGATAGTTGGGAAGGCAAAAAAGAAGACGATACGGAGTATCTAATCTTACGAAAATAATTAAATGAATACATCATTTATATTAATCGTAAAATGTTAAATATTTAATATTGTCCAAAAACAAATAAATTACATTATAATAGTCAATTTTACATTTATTTAAAACGAAACAAAATACTATTCATTGTTTACTTTGGTAACATCTTTTTGTACATAATAATTAATAATTACTAATTACTTTAACACATTTATTTCAATCCCAATAACTAAAATAATACTCTTGATTCATTTTTGGTGATCCTTAAGCATTAACTGGAGAACTTAGACCCGCCCGAGGAGTTTAAAAAAAAAAAAAAAATGCGTAAGTAATTATCTCCGGGAAAGACTAAAAAACTATACATTGTTCCTAAATTTTTTTTCACTATTGATAACCAAAATAATTCTTTCTGTTCTTAAAATAAGCCACTTAAAAACTTCTTTTTATAACACAACTGTACCAAATATTTTATTATTAACAAATAATTATCACAGTAACAAAATCGAAGTGTGTATATAAGTCTAAACATCTGATTCTTTAGAAAATGATGTGGGTGGAATTGTTTCATTTCGTTTTGATGGTGGTATTAAATGTTCCGGCAAAGTGTCAGGCAATTCGGAGCCCTCAAGCTTAATTTTGACTAAATACATGGCTAAGGCAAATTCATCAGCATCTAACAGGCCGTCGTTATCGACATCAGCTAATTTCCACACTTTGGATAGTATGTAATTAGGTAACTTGGTTTTGAGAAGTTCTTCTTTAGCCGCTGAAAAAATTTATTTAAATTTTAAGATAATTTGTATTACTTTTGTTTTAAAAGGTACGAACATAAAAATTATCAAGCCTTGACTAAAACAGTTCAACAATGTATGAAAACTTAAATCAATCACGATTTAAATTGTAAATGATTCTATTATAAAGTAAGCTCTAAAACTATTAAAAAGAATATAATCCTATTAATTTCAATATACAACGCATCCATAACATAATTTATCACTATGTACATACTTCATAAATTAATACTATTCACGTACCTGTGCGAACTACTTTCCCATTGTTTTTGTTAAGACTGACAAAAATGTTGTCATAAGATTCCCTGTAGTTATCAACAACCCATCCTTGTTCAAATTTTCCCTCGTCAATCCCTTCAGATGTTCCATTAAAAGGACTAGAAGTATCGTTTTTACAAAGAATTACGTTGCCTGAAAAAATACAAATATTTTGCAATTAACACTGTTTATAAGAGTCTTAATATGCTACAAATTTTTATAATAAATAAATAACAGAAATCAAATCGAACAAGTGGTAAAAACCAAATGTAAACAAATAGAAAAATACAGTAAACTATTAATGAGTAATAGTATTACATTTTATGGGCATGACTTTTTAGCTTCAGGTCATAAGTTTGATTTATCATTGAAAATTAAAAAATACATTTTAAAGTAACCTATGATTGTATACTTTTGAAGAACTATGATAAAAATTTACCATGGATGAATGATAAAAAAGTAAATTTATTTAAATCAATAGTTGAGAACCGAGATTCTATTTATGGTAGTAGTTTTTTCCACTTAAGTTAAAGTACAGAAAAAAATGTTGATGATGGGATAATAATGCCAACTTTCTGTCATTCATTGGCTATCTATAAATTAATCATTGTTAGTATACACAATGTAATATGTATTTATCATAACTCATACTTTGTACTTTTTCCTGATAACTTGAAGTAATCTCTAAATCAAGTCCTTCCATCAAATTTGAGGCACGATTTATTAATTTTTCATCAAAAGAGTTGAAAGAAGAGAAATCTTTTCCTTTTAGTATTGCCTAAGCAAATTAGACATGAAACAATAAAATGCTATTCAAAAGTTTAAAACAATTATTTTATACCTTCATTTGTTCTACATCTGGGAAATCACCAGAGCTTAGATGTTTGTGCTTGGCTTGAATTTCGTTGTATAAATCTTCCAAATTCTTTATGAGTTCATCTTGATGCTTTTTTTTATTTATTAATCTTGAAAACAGCGGTAGACGAGATTTAAGTTCGCTTATTATATATGCATGTACCTAGAACAGATCATTGAAGTAATATATTATGTTAGGAAGATGTTTCAGTCTAAACCATAGATATATAAAATAATTAAAAATTTTTTATACATCTATGGTATAAACTGGTGGAATTAGAAATGTAGAATTTCTTACAACTGCTGTTTTTGCTCTTTTTCCAATATGATTTAATTTAGACATAACTGAAGAATGCGGTAGGCTCTTCATGTCTTGAAATAATTCATTTTCTTCTTCATTAAACATACTACAATGAAAAGTATTGAAATACCCTCAAACATGTTATTTGTACATCATTTTAAGTTTTGTGCGTATGTTGCACACATATTATAATTGGTACAAAGTATAACAAAAAGGAAAATAATTATGATGGAAGCATTATTCATTTTTGTTTAATGAAGTTGTAATGCTGTATTAAATTTTTTTGTGATACTGATTTTGAGTAGTCATAGGTACATAGGTAAACTCACGCTTGGTTAATATTGTTTTTGTAAGGTTGATCCCAAAATGAACCAACATATACTCTCGGAACTTCTGGACAGTTAATTGTTTTTCCGAGAGCCCACATAAGTGCACCATGAACTCTAAGCAATTCTCTGCCACTATAAAAAAAAATTTACATACATTGGAATTATAGTAAGTACTTATAATAATAATTAATAAGTATCTAATTATTGTTTTTACAATATAACATTAGAAAAATGAATAAATAATAGGGAACTGCCAAACCTAAACTTGGTGTATAAAAATGTTATTGATTTGATTTGTAATAATGTTTGGTCCTAAGAGAACCAAAAAGCAATATATAGGTACTACAATTTAAATTTTATTAAGATTTCAAGTTTACTACTTAGTATACAACTGCACAAGTTGTAACCAGGTAAATATTCACTTACTTAATTGTGTCAGCTTTATTCAAAACAATTCTTAATTTGCTGTCGTGGTCTTTCAACACGTCAATGGCTGCTTTTAGTTCATCAGATATATCCAATTTATTAGCATCGAAAGTTAACACTACCATATCAGACCGCTCGGCAAACCAATTGAGTGTGGCGTTGAAATTATAATCCCGTTGAGCTCTCTGTTTTTCACCAGACAGTATACCGGGAGTATCAACAAAAGTGATAGATTTCAGCAAAGGAGTGTCCACTATTCCGCAATGGAGTTTTTTCAGGAACTTGTTACCAAATCTAGACAAGTCGTGAAACTGTTTTGTCGGATCAGCTACTAGAGCGTTGCCGGGTATCGACTGTTCTTTGTCGCCGCCCATCACCACCATGAATTTATCCGTTGTCGGTTCTGGACCTATACGAATGCCTGGATAGTCTTTTTCAATGAGATACCTATATTTAAACATAATAAAATATGAAAACATTTTTGAAGATCGTGCAATATAAACACCAACAAATGATGGGTAGGTAAGCGGTAACTTTTATTACTTGATCATAGATGTCTTTCCGGTAGAATATTGCCCAACAAAAAGCACCATGGGTTTTGCGTGGAAGTCTTGATCGGTCAGCGGAGGTAAATGGAATTCATGGTACAAGTATCGTTTTTCAAGCGGCAGTAACTTGGACTTGTATATGTCTTTCAAACGCTCAAGTGATGCATTTTTACTACTGTCGTTTTTGAAATTTCTATAAACGTTCCTTTAACACAGTTTGTTATTACAAATAATACAATTGAACCTTAGTTTGTAGGCACTGTTACGGAATAAAACTAAGTATACCGAGGGCAAATTGGGCGGGCAATAACGATAAACAATGGATATACTTACTTATAAAACGAACGGTGGACTAAATTGATGACATTCGGCACGGAGCAGCGGCAGACGAACCGAAACGGAAATCTGTTCATTTTTTTTTTTTTTTTTTTTTATGATTTTTCCAACGAAAAACACTTTGAATAATCAACAAAAAGTAACGGATGTTCAAAAAAGAAAGTAACGGCAACGTTTTTTGTATAATGATTACACTATTGTCAATTGGATACAATCAAACAATTTTCGGTAACTATGTAACTACGTACCTACAGTAATAATAATTAATACTATGAATAATTGACTTAATTTCTACAAAATTTTTACACCGACAACTGATTAATTGCCTGGATGGCGAATACTCGATAGTTCGATTAGGAGGTACCTACTACCTACGACCTACCTCTACGGCCTCATGACACACGAGCCGCGTTTTGACATAAAAAATTGTTTACCTAACCTTGAAAATGATGTCAAGCAGGTACTACCTCTACTAGTTTTTTATCATTCGACGTGTACCTATTACTCGCCCATTCGCCAAATTACAATTCGTTCCAATAATTCGTATTATTGAGGGGGAATTCACTTCGAATTTTTTTAAGTCTGCCTATGCCCTACCAGATGAAATTTTGTCGAAGTTATAGTAGTATTATCGTTTTAAAAAATTATATCAGTCATAATTTTTATTTTGAATTTTATTACGTTGAGTTGGGGGATTTTCCTTCGACAAAATTAATCAGCCGCCACCCCTCAAAAAAAATGTATATTAAATTAGCGTGAGAGCTCCAGACGTCATTGTCCGAGGAATACCATATAGTATAAAAAGGTATACCTAAAGAGTAGTTTCCTAGTGAATAGAAAAAACCAAAGAAATTAAATTACAATACAAAATCATAACACTAATTATACAAAAATAAGTGCAATTACAATTACAATTTTTATCCCGTGTGTGATTTACTATTATTATAATTAATATTTGCTATTTTTGATTGATTAATTTTATAGCAATCCTTTTTACAACTTTTAGGGATTGAATTTTAAAAATAAAATACAGCCCAATGTTTTACTTGTTGATAATGTAGCTTTCTATAGACGTACATTTCGCTAGCTCCCTCCTTTTTGAATTTTGGGTCATCGAAATGAAAATAATTTCTTTGATCTTTGCCTAGCGAAATGTACGTTTTCTATAGGTTATAGAATTTTTTAAATCGGTAAAGTAATTTTTGTGTTTGTCCATTACAACCAAACAAACGTAGAAAACGACGTTGTGTTTATTTTCAAGCTTACAGAAACGTTACAAAATTGGATTTCCCAAATTGCAGTTTGATATCGGAATAAGTATTCTAATATTATTTTCATGTAATTTGCGTTATTATTATAGGCATGGTATTCACTGTATTCTTTTCCGACTATATCCTCGGTTCTCAGGCAGGCAATTAAACATTTTGTGAACAAGTTTCGTCTGTTGGGCATTGACATAAAAGGGTTAACCGTCAAAAACAACATTTTTTTTTTAAATCCTTACTTAGTGCACATCTATAGAGCATATGGGGAACCTCCGTACCAAATTTCAAGTACTTACGTTCAGTCGTTTTTGAAATAAAGCAATAAAATCAAATTTAGTACCTATTACCTGTATAAAAACCAAGAAAATGCTAAAAAAAAAATATTTGCAAGTACAAAAATAAAAGAAACAATTTTTGCTGATAATTATTAACATATATTTATATAATTTCAATTAAGTGCAAAAAAATGAACAAGATTGATGGTTAGGATGATTGAAAATAACTTATTTGTTATTTATCAAGGCTCTCCCTCTTACGACCTATTACCGTGTTTAAGGAGTTTAGTGTAGGCAATTTTAATAGCAGGCAAGGAACTGTAATAGTTGTTATTGGTTTAGGCGGCGGCGCGTTTAATAAAATCAGTTTTCTTGACGGATTGCAGTGACGTATTTAAGGAGACGATAAAATTTACATTGGAAGTATGTTATATTATATATTTTAAAAAGAAAGAAAAAAAAATTATAATATATTCACCCTTCTGCCTCCCGCTTAAATAGGGTCTGACGTATTGATTATACTGCAATAGGTAGGTTTTAATTAAACTTTTAAAATTTTTCTATGATCACAATTAAATGCGTTCTAAAACATTGGGATAAACCTTATTATTGCGCTATTGCACCTATTTAAAATGTTGATATTCTGCTTCATCAATTATTATTTATAGCTATAACACATTAAAATTTAATTAAAATTAAAATCATATTATGCGAATATAAACCGAATATATTATACTAATATCAATGAAATACGCTGTGTAATTAACTATTGCTGAAGCCTGAATTAACTATGGAAAAACCAAAACAATACGTATATTTCAGTTTGATTTGGATTGTACACGGCAATCAGTATTTCCGAACTATACAAATGGCTATAAGCTATAAATATTGCCAGAATAATTGAATAATGATTACCTCAGTAATTATCGCGTTCATCAGACAGTTTTGATCCGCTAAGCGAAGACTGACGTGCAAATTCACAAATTGACATTTTTTGTCTTCAATTCACCGGTCAGCTATTTATTCAAAACCGTCAAAAAAATGGTAAGACTTTTTTTTATTGAATTTAAACAATGCTTGACTTGGGGTACTTCTTTAAAAAAAAAATATTTTAGCATACCCCTTCTAATTTGCTACCCTTAATAGTCTTGTAAAAGCACGTCAATACAAAATATATTTTAGATTCTGAGCGTCATTTGCGGAATGACCGGAATTTGATTTCAATCGCATTAACATAATTTTTCTCTTCGTTTGAAAACATTCACGAAGTTAGTAGACTTGCATGTACTAGATACTTGTCAATTTTGTTGATGGCATATTTTATAAAATGTGAACATACTTTGTGAAACTATATAAGTATAAGAGTCATTTAATATTGTATAATACGTTTTGAAGCGGTTTAAAATTTCAAGTTTATAAATGATTCAATCTTTTACTTTTATTTTAAACTTCATACTGTTATGTGGTTAAATGTTTTGACAAACAAACTGACCCCTTGAATCAAAACTTAAAATTATTACCGAAAATTGTACTTAATAACACTCAATAATACTTGAATAACACAGTAGTATTGTTGTAATTAATAATGTTTAATGTTTTCGGTTTCAATAACTACTACGTAAAATAGTGTTTCTCCGCTGGTATTATTATACATTATATTGCACCGTGAACTGTGCAGGTTTGTGCTTAGCACACACTCATTATAATATTTAATTAACTACAAATTATTATATTACTATGAGCACACTACTGGACTGTTGAGTCAATAATATAATATAGAGTCCTAACGCATGAATCCATAATATCTCAACAACCGTATTGTTTTTAGGTACAAATATCTCAGATGCATCGTGCACTATTCTCATTGTTAAGATAGAACTTATGAAAGTATTTTATTCTTTTCATAAATTGTATCTAGTCGTATATACTTAGGTGTATCATGTACAAAACTCAGTTACGAAAATTAAAAACAAATTATTATTTATAACTAAATACTAATAGTCCAAAAGAAGTTTTCTACAGTGTACGGTCGACCTAAACACGGAATCCCGAGTATTTGAAAATAGTGTTTGATTTTATTTTGTTTATTTTTTTATTGATATAAACTTATTGTATGTAATTTAAATGTCTCGGTATTGTTTTCAAAATATTAACATGCATTTAAAATATCACCGCCACTGTTAACACGTAGTAGGTATAGCGCAAGAATTGTATAGCATATGATATGTTTACATAAACTGTTAAATTAAATGAAACATTACCTATAAATTATAATAATAATTACGTATTACACCCACCAGCTGCGATATAATGTATTTCAGCGTGAATGCATTTCCGTGCACGTCGGCCAAGCGGGCGTGCAGATCGGTAACGCTTGCTGGGAACTGTACTGCTTAGAACACGGCATTCAACCTGATGGCCACATGCCGTCCGAAAAGACTGTCGGCGACGACAGTTTCAATACGTTCTTCTTCGAAACCGAGGGCGGCAAACACGTTCCAAGAGTCGTGTTTGTCGACTTGGAACCGTCCGTTGTCGGTGAGATAAACAAACGCCTATACGACCTACCTTATGTACGCACTATTATAATATCCACTATAGATAATATTATACAGTAAAACCAATTTTTTGACGGTACTAGAACGTCCATGAAACGAAATTTCATAAAAATTCTGGTCAAATATCATGCACAATCTGAATGTCCAGCTCGTTAAAACATTGATTTCACTAAGTGGATGTGACATTTGATATACTAATCGTATTAACTGCACTCGTGCAGTCGCGTATATAATATAATGTATAATTTGTATAATATATATTACAGTCGAGACGGATTTCTAGACGAAATTTCTGTTTGATGAAACAAATAAAATTATTGTTTTTTTTTTTTTTTTATACAATCACAGACGAGGTGCGTACGGGGACGTACAAACAACTTTTTCATCCCGAACAGTTGATCACCGGGAAAGAAGACGCGGCCAACAACTATGCTCGAGGCCATTACACCATCGGCAAGGAAATTGTCGACATCGTGCAGGACCGCATTAGGAAGATTGCCGACCAGTGTTCGGGCCTCCAGGGATTTTTAATATTCCATTCGTTTGGCGGAGGGACTGGCTCCGGTTTCACGTCGTTACTCATGGAACGGCTGAGTGTCGATTATGGGAAAAAAAGTAAACTGGAATTTGCTGTCTACCCCGCGCCACGGGTAAGGGTTTTTGACGAAATCGCGAATCGCTTAGGTCTGCGGGACGAGGAGCTCTTGTGCACTCCTCGTGTGTATAAAAACGTACTAAAAAAACGGTTTACGTTTTGTGATGAATTATTGAAAAAAAAAAAAAATTAACTATCAATATAATAATATGACGTGTAAAATGAGTACACACGTAGTGAAACTTTGATGTTTTTTAGTAAACTTTTTTAAAACTTTTTGTTCAAATATGTGTTGTACAACGTTCTAAGAATTAAAAAAAAAAACACTTATTACATCAAGTTTTTTATTTATTTCGAAAACTGTGTAAAGAGTGCCGGCTAAATGGCCACAGTAATACATTTTGACTTTTTTAAAAAAAAAAAAAAATAGTGGTTATAATAGAATAAAAGACAGATCCATAAAATCAATTTTCAATTAGATACTTAACAATTTTCTAAGTTTATTTGTTCATATTTCATTAAAATACCACTAAAAATGAATGAGTTTTTGAAAAAAGAGTTTTGGGTGACTCACTGTGGCCTAACCTCTCTTCTGTATTAAATAAAAAATAATAAAGCCACAACAACAACCTGGATATTATTAGCTTACATACACCTATGACCCAATTGTTTGACAATGTAAAACCATCTATATTTTATAAACAAACTGTATATATATATAATCTTATGCATGTGTGTGTGTATAGGTGTCCACAGCAGTGGTAGAACCGTACAACTCGGTGTTGACCACCCACACCACCCTCGAGCATTCCGACTGCGCGTTCATGGTGGATAACGAGGCGATTTACGACATCTGCCACCGAAACCTGGACGTGGACCGGCCGTCGTACGCGAACCTGAATCGGCTCGTCGGGCAGATCGTCTCGTCCATTACGGCCTCGCTGCGGTTCGACGGAGCGCTGAACGTGGACATGACGGAGTTTCAGACCAACCTGGTGCCGTACCCGCGCATCCACTTTCCGCTGGTGACGTACGCGCCGATCGTGTCCTCGGAGAAGGCGATCCACGAGCATCAGTCCATCGGCGCCATAACGAACGCGTGCTTTGACCCCATCAACCAGATGGTCAAGTGCGACCCCAGGAACGGCAGGTACATGGCGTGCTGCATGCTGTACCGCGGCGACGTCGTGCCCAAGGACGTGAACCATGCGATAGCCGCGATCAAGAACAAGCGGTCCATACAGTTTGTGGACTGGTGCCCGACCGGGTTCAAGGTGGGCATCAACTTCCAGCCGCCGACGGTGGTGCCGGGCGGCGACCTGGCCAAGATGCAACGCGCCGTCTGCATGCTGTCCAACACCACGGCTATCGTGGAGGCGTGGGCCCGTCTGAACGTCAAGTTCGACCTGATGTACGGCAAACGGGCGTTTGTCCATTGGTACGTGGGCGAGGGCATGGAGGAGGGCGAGTTCTCGGAGGCCAGGGAAGACCTCGCGGCCCTGGAGAAGGACTACGAGGTAGTGGGCGAGGATACGGTGGAGAACGTCGAGGAAAATGATGAAATCTAACGTAGTTTTCAATCGTTCGGGGGCAACATCCACCTCTCTTTATGTCATATTATCATATTATGCTGAGCATACATTTTGAATTATTTAAATTTTTATTTTACTATGTACTAGATTGTTTTACTTACCTACTTATGTACGCTGTACGTTACAGTGATTTTATATTAGTTCTACATGAATTTTATTAACCTATAACTTTGTTATCCGCAGCGCATCTCGTATGTATACGTGCCATTTTATATTTTATCCAAATAAATCATAACAATTTAATATAACGTGAGTACTGAGTATATAATGTATTATACTTTCACGTTTCGCAAAACACATTCTATAAACTAATTTGAACGCATCTTTATCTAATCTTTATTTTTGTTCCTCCTAAAAGTTTACATTTTTGCATCATCACTTGGCCATTTCACCATCGAATTATAACATTGTATTTGTATATCACGTATGTATGAAAGTTATCCTAATTCGTGGTTGTAACTTGTGCAGTTGTACCTATGCAAAAGACGAAAGTAGTTAGGTTTATCAAGAGGTTATGAAACTAAAATTAAACGATTTTAAGTGGCCTATAGGTAACTTAAAGGTTTTCGTCACTCATTGTTTTTCTGATGCAACTAAGATTATATTTTTACAATTTTAGTTCTGAATATGGTTCTGAACTCGTGATTACCCTAAGAAACTGCACGTATTAGACTATTGGGAACACTTAATTATCATTTTGACAGCATTAATGCATATTAGGTCATACCGATACGTTTTATTTTTAAAAACATCATTTTGTATTTCCACGACTGTGATATTTTTCGGCGAGTTAACGACTAGAAGACTAATGAACAATTGAAAAGCAAGAATACCTGAACACTGATGATTTCTAATATAATTTAGTATTGATAATTTTATGGCCGTTTGATCAATTATCGTCATCATTTCAATCTCTCACTATTATTTCTTTGAAAATAAATATCGTCAAAAATTATCTCGTAAAACATGTAGTGCAGACACTATCACGAGTTCAAAATGCAAATATCGGATAACCCTATTTATGGAACTGCTGAGATCATAATATTTGCGCTATAAAATCCAGGGTGACGAATATCACACACACACACACACACACACACACACACCGTGTACCGATTAAAACGAATTAATATGTGATGTGTAACTGAAATGTTGTATAAGTTTTCTAAGGACGTTCTGTACATCACAATAAGTAAAATACCATAATAGACTACAATATAAACACAATATAAATAATATAAAATATAAATTAATGTATTTATATAAAATAAAATTTACTATACACATAGCGATCGTGAGGCATCGGAACATATTATTTACAACAAAAACAATAATAATGTTATCATAGAAGGTGGGCGCTTGAGCGGTCGGGTGGTGCAGGAGAGGCGAGAAACGAAAATGTCAGAAAACGACCTTGAGGGTTCAAGGTCGATATGATACCGAATAATAAAGGTCGGCGCGGGAACGCTTCATTGTAAAAAAACAATATTATTATTTTAAAAAAAATTCTTTCGTATAATCGAAACACGGAAAAAACGAAACATTTCGAACGCAGATCTTTTACTGCATATTACACAAACGTTCATATTACACGGTATACAGAATTACAATTTCATAAAATATTTAAAAGGATAATATTATACAGCCAGTACGTATTGTAATAAATTATGATTTTTGTGTCGTCGCGTTACCGCCCGTATTTTTTTCTCTTAAAATACCCATAAAAATAAATAGTTGTAAAATGTAATATTTAAATTTGAGCGGCGATGTTAGTGATTTTAGACGTATTCGTACGTAATAATTAATAAAAAAAATATACGCGTATTTTACAGCACTCGTCTACATAAATATCATAATTACTATAATTTTTTGATTTTCACTTATCACGCACCTTTCTTGGGTCGGGTGGTCTGTATAAGAAAACTTAAGGATAAAAAACACGAAAAAAATGTTTTCACTATCCATGTACCTAAAAATACTGCCATGCTTTACTGTATGTTATATAGGTGTAATAGTAATCAAGTTTATACTACCGTATAAACTATAAAGTACCTACTTATATCAAGTTATTGCATGGGTATCACTGCGTAAAAACTTTTCTTGAAAAGTCAAGTATATCATAATATAATCGAACGATGCAGATAAATGGCCGAAATTATGTTACCCCTTTTCCCTGATATACATTACAAAGCGTGCTCGCGGTATACGTACACTGCAGTATATTATCGTTTTAATTTAGTTTTTAACATTTAAAATCTCAATACTATCCAATAGCCTGGATTAGAAAGTTGGTTTTTCAGTAGTTTCTAACACAATACCAGTTACTTTTTGCCACCGCTAACTTGTAGTAACTCAATTAGTTTAACTCGAAAAATTAATTTAACGACGTTAGTTCGGCCAAATGGCAAAGTTATACTTTTCAACTTACTACTATTGTAACGTACTACTTTTTACTACTTTTGTTTGGCCCAGCTAGGGTCGAATTTTACCCTTTAGAGAGATTGATTATAGCTATAAATTGCAGAAATGACATCAATTGAACATCAGCTATTATTGCAATTATTTTATATCATACAGGTATATATATATTAAATTCTCATATTTATATAAATTTATTTATTTTTTTGGAATTTTATAATTCGACAAGGCGTGTGTGTGGTGCACTGTGCATATTGCGCTCCGATTCGTCGTCGCAAGGTTAGGTAGGGCGGACGGGCGAACTCGACGAATCGTTACCAGCAATAATATTTGGCCCATCTTGACGACTCTTGCGCAATTTATGTTTTGTACGAATGCATTTATCATTCCAACCAGATGATCGACGTTCGCAGTACAAATTTATTGTTTTGTCCGTTCGGCGGTGTACAATAATTATTCCTTTAGAAGTTTTCCCGTTGGCTACAAAACGCGAAACGCATGACGCAAGACGAAATCGTTCAACAATCATCAGCGATTTACAAGGCATAAAATAAAACACCGCGCGTGGTACGAAATGTACATTATAATATCCGCTTGTTGGAGAACGACTTTAAAAACCAGTTATGTTGCTGCGGATACTATACACATCTGTACTTACTTACTCGTATAGTAGACCGACTATACAGTCTCGAAAAATTATCAAAGTCTATAATTTGTGAATAATAACGAATATTCGTTTAATAATATACCTATGAATTTTAGATTCCGAGCAAGGAATGTATTATTTTTACAATAATGTTTTTTTTTTTTCCTGTCTTTTCGTACAAGTATACAAGGAACGCTCCGATTTTCAAAGAAACATTTCTAAAATGTTTATGGACTCCGGTGGTACCTAACCTTGGTCGAAGTTTTTTTTTGAAATGTTGCTCACTTTTTGAGTTTTGCTCCAAAGAAAAAAAAATCGAGAATTTCACGGCGACGAGTATGTAACTTTCAGGTTTGTAATGACGTTTTTGGGTAGAACAAAAGTTCTACTCCAATCGTTACGTTGAATACCGTACAAAACGTTTTGGCATTAAATTTTAATTTTATTTGAAGCATTTTTTTGTCTTTTGTTTGTTTCTGTGTTGTGTGCCGAAAATGGCGCGATATTCGTCAAATCCGTTTCGGCTATAACGTTATAAAAAGTTATTCCCAGCCGTTTTCGAACGGTTTCGCATATACAAAATTGATTTGTTATAAAAAATCGAAAAAAGTTTTTGCCCAGTATAACTATTTCTTTTTTTACGCGGGACTAGATTAAACATTAAATTAAATTAACGACCGTACAACGCAATATTCCTAAGCCCCGGGGGGGAAAAGTCGAAAAAACGCCACACCGCCAAACTTCGAAAGTGGCGTACTGCGCGACGGACAGATGGCGTTGCCGGGCGCTGCAGCTGCAGCAGCAGCAGCAGCAGCAGCGTCGAGCAATACAAAATTATTATTATTCCGCGCCGACGGCGGCCGCCGCGCCGGAGAGTGCTCGACGCCGCCGCTACTCGCCGGCGCGGTGCATGGACGACTCCGCCGCCCTCCCCGCCGCCGCCGCCGCCGCCGCCGCCGACGACAAACCCAGACGACCTTCATCTTCGTTCCCGTTCACCCTACGCGCTTCCAACCCCCCCTCCCCGCACACACACACACACCCGCCCCTTCCGTCCGCGACGTATTACTCATGCACAACGTTTTATTGTGTTTTATTATAGGTATAGAGGTGTATTATTATTATTATATCTATTCGCCGCGTTCCCGTGCAACAGCGGAGCGATCGCCCGCCAGTCGTAGTCGCGGACGCGGTCGCGTTCAACCGTCGCCGTTCGTCGCGTCCCGTCGTTTATCGGTTTTTTTCTTTTTTTTTCACCATCCAAAATAATATTATATCAATTTTTTTTATCTTTTCCGAACTGATCACCGTATTGTACTTTTCGTAGTCGGCGCGACCCGCCCGGTATAGTTGGCGCCGATCGTTTTTCCTGCGCTCGACGACGTACAACGTTTGTTTGAAAAATACGCGTGCGTTTCGTTCTCGCGTCCGGCGTACACGGCGCGATATCGCGGTTCGATCTTCGGGACGACGAATAATCAGGTAAAAATAAAAAAAACAACGGGTTTCCCGATAGTAATAATAATGTTTTGTCACCATATTACATCGTACAGGCGAAAACGGCGTAGGTATTAATAAAGCGTTTGAAAAGTTGACCCCGACCCGTCCTTTTTTTTTTAAATGTTTGCATACCGTCTTGCGCGTCGGTCGGACGAGATTTCGCAGCGTTCGCTGGAAACACGGCCGCCGAGGGGAAAGAGGGGAGGGAGGGGGCACGTAACGGACGTGGCCAACAGAGAGATGCCGGTTGACGGCCTCTAGCGACTGTAATATAGCTGCGCGGACGTTTTGTAACGGTATCGTGCCATTCTTTGTGAACTCTCGTCGTCGTGCCCCGCCGCCGCCGCCGCCGCCGATCTTTCCCGTCACCGCCGCCGCCGCCGCCACCCCATTCCTCGTTTTTCAGACCGTTGACCTTGAACGACGCGCGCCGCGCGCTCGTCCTTATAAGGGCCACGTAACGTTATATTTTATTTACTTTTTTTCTTTTTTTTTATTCGGTCTTTCTGTTTCCAGCCAAATCGATTGGTTGTCACGTTGTGTGTGAAGAAAATAAAAATGGAAAAAAATTTAAAAAAAAAAAAAACACACACGGACGAAAAACTCGAATGTCATATCGTAGCGTCCGTAGCGCGCGCGAGTTTTCTGCAAACGTCGCAGTTACAACGACAGTATATTGTTACACCTAATAAGTCGTGTTTCGCAGCGCATACAGCCGTGGTCAGTGTCAAAACTGCAAAAAATCATAGCTCGGTGTCCATGCGGTAAACGGACGATCGTGTAAAATTGATTGGCCTCTTTTTTTTTCTAAATATAAAAGATAGTTGTTATATTTTTATACTACTGTTTTTACGCGACGTAGAATCGCTAAAAAAGATTGTAAACACTTTTTTTTTAAACGAACGTTTAAACATAATATTATTGTGCGGATGTAGATTAGGACGTAAATAGTGAATTCCCGCGAGTTCCACAAAGTTCGTAAAATATAATAAGTAGTGGTATCGATGTTTTGTTTAGTAAAAAAGATAAAATGTTTTACGATTTTCACGCACAACGCGTCGATAGTAAACAAAATGTATTAACAACCTTCGTAATAGGCGGTATAAGTTGCTTGAACGGATGAAAATAACACAGATTTTATTTGCCAAGCCGGTAAAATGTGCCGTAGGAAAAGAAAATCGATAAATTTACGTTTCTCGCGTTATTTTATCGAATGCAACTATATCTCGATAACTTCTCGTGTCCATGCCCTTCATAATCTGTGAAATTCATTCCGTTCTTGGTCTTGCTCTTCCAGTTTTACCATTCACATATCGTTCAATAATCAGCTTCAGCGGACTATCAGTGTATCATCATACCATTTATATTATCCCTTCTTTTAGTTATTATTGTTTTTCAAATTTGTCTTTTTTCTCTTTCCCAAAACCACTTCATTTGTTACTACTCTGTCTCACCATATAATCTCGGGTACCTACCGGTAACATCGCGTTTCAAAAACTTCTAATTTTTTCTCCTCTGCCAAACTAAACCGTAAATCATATTGTAATGATAATACTATCTGCGTAGTCGCGATCTTAACGATTTTCACCGCAAGATGTTCGCGTATCGAGATGACCAAAATTTCTCGAAAGGGTTTTCATGTAGATTTGAAGAGCTAAAAAAAAAAAATTGTTGGGGGTTAATATTGACCCGTTCGCCGTGAAATTGGCGATTCCGTGATTTTATTAAAAGTTTGCCGGCTCAAGACTAACAGGCGTATTGGAGGGCGGTATACGGCGCATTTTGATATTTTGCGTCTCTCCCCCGTTGACGAAATCATACGATTATGGGCGTCCGCTACAGTGTGTTACAGAATAAAACTGTATGGTCCTTAGAACTCTACTTGTAATTTGATCTGCTTTAATTTACGTGAAAGCCTATTAATTGCCTTTAAAGACATGAAACAATAAAACCCCCAGGTAGGAACGAAAATTAGGGACACACTAAAAAAAACTTATCGAATAGACTAAATTGGATAAAACAATTTTTGGACTAGATGAGGGGGCTTAAGATTTTGCCATTTAAGAGTTTGTCTTTTAAGGTAAAATTGTTTACATCACTGCCTTGCCTCTTCTACAAATATAGACCCCCCGCGATTCGCGCCTACGGGTGGT
>CM029363.1:22843061-22853883 GCA_017140985.1 Hormaphis cornu | reverse complement strand
CGGACGAAAAACTCGAATGTCATATCGTAGCGTCCGTAGCGCGCGCGAGTTTTCTGCGAACGTCGCAGTTACAACGACAGTATATTGTTACACCTAATAAGTCGTGTTTCGCAGCGCATACAGCCGTGGTCAGTGTCAAAACTGAAAAAATCATAGCTCGGTGTCCATGCGGTAAACGGACGTTCGTGTAAAATTGATTGGCCTCTTTTTTTTTGTTTTCTATATATAAAAGGATAGTTGTTATATTTTTATACTACTGTTTTTACGCGACGTAGAATCGCTAAAAAAGATGTAAACACTTTTTTTTAAACGAACGATTAAACATAATATTATTGTGCGGATGTAGATTAGGACGTAAATAGTGAATTCCCGCGAGTTCCACAAAGTTCGTAAAATATAATAAGTAGTGGTATCGATGTTTTGTTTAGTAAAAAAGATAAAATGTTTTACGATTTTCACGCACAACGCGTCGATAGTAAACAATATGTATTTACAACCTTCGTAATAGGCGGTATAAGTTGCTTGAACGGATGAAAATAACACAGATTTTATTTACCAAGCCGGTAAAATGTGCCGTAGGAAAAGAAAATCGATAAATTTACGTTTCACACGTTATTTTATCGAATGGAACTATATCTCGATAACTTCTCGTGTCCATGCCCTTCATAATCTGAGAAATTCATTCCGTTCTTGGTCTTGCTCTTCCAGTCTTACCATTCACATATCGTTCAATAATCAGCTTCAGCGGACTATCAGTGTATCATCATATCATTCATATTATCCCTTCTTTTAGTTATTATTGTTTTTCAAATTTGTCTTTTTTCTCTTTCCCAAAACCACTTCATTCGTTGTTACTCTGTCGCACCATATAATCTCGGGTACCTACCGGTAACATCACGTTTCAAAAACTTCTAATTTTTTCTCCTCTGCCAAACTAAACCGTAAATCATATTGTAATGATAATACTATCTGCGTAGTCGCGATCTAATCGATTTTCACCGCAAGATTTTCGCGTATCGAGATGACCAAAATTTCTCGACGGGGTTTTCACGTAGATGCGATTTGAAGAGCTAAAAAAAAAAAATTTTCGGGGGTTAATATCGCCGTGAAATTGGCGATTCCGTGATTTTATTAAAAGTTTGGCCGCTCAAGACTAACAGGCGTATTGGAGGGCGGTATACGGCGCATTTTGATATTTTGCGTCTCTCCTCCGTTGACGAAATCATACGATTATGGGCGTCCGCTACAGTGTGTTACAGAATAAAACTGTGTGGTCCTTAGAACTTTACTTGTGATTTGATCTGCTTTAATTTACGTGAAAGCCTATTTATTGCCTTTAAAGACATGAAACAATAAAACCTCCAGGTAGGAACGAAAATTAGGGACACACTAAAAAAAACTTATCGAATAGACTAAATTGGATAAAACAATTTTTGGAGAAGATGAGGGGGCTTAAGATTTTGCCATTTAAGAGTTTGTCTTTTAAGGTAAAATTGTTTACATCACTGCCTTACCTCTTCTACAAATATAGACCCCCCGCGATTCGCGCCTACGGGTGGTTACGACTCTTTTATGCACCGCCACACACACACACGCACACATCGGCTGTAGGTTCACTCCCAAATCGTCGTGAAGTCAACGGCCGACACGCGCCGCCCCACGGTCTCGGTCATCCTTCCTAGGCCACGTCGGTCCGCGGTCAAGGTCGCTATGTATATCACGCGTTCCGTAGTGGTTTTTTTGTTTTTTTCATTCGAAAAATTATCCTCTTCTTCCTCATTTTTGTTTCTCTAGTCCGTTTTTATTCGTTCGACACTGTTTCAATCGTGCGCCGGCCGCCGCGGATACCTGCAGAGATATTTGTACTATCGCGTTACCTTCGCGGCAGTGGATTATACAGGGTCGGGGGGCATTCTGGGCCGTAGTGAATTATCGGGTTCGATGAAAATTGAAATCATTTTTGGACATTCAAGTCGTAGAAACGATTACGTTGTACGTGGTATGAATGAGCAGGTCCGAAGCATTGAGTCTGATTTCGGGTATAGTTTATATTTCATAGTTTGTAAGAAGAGTGGCCCGTAGCGAAATCAATTTCTATCGTATACGCCACTGCTGATTTCATACGACGTCGTCGTTTTTTTCCCGCCGATGTTCCACGTGTTCGTAATATGAGATTGATCGTTTTGATACCTGTATCATATGTCCTGCGCTCATCACGTCCGCTGCGGCGGTCGAAACAATGGATATTTTTGGTTTTTCGCCTCTCCGTTGTGGTGTACTGTTGAGATCATGCGGGAATACACGAGTTTGTGTAAAAATACGAACCGTATTTTATTTATTATTACGTAGACGTTTACTTTTGAAAATAACACGTCTTACACAATTATGGCAAATGATCAAAATAAATTTTCCGAACGATTATATTTGTTGAGCAAATTATAATATAATTTATACGGGCGTAATCTAACGTTCTATAGACCTAATTTATTGGTACCACTCTGGTTGCGGTTGAACACGTGACCTACACCAAAGTATTGGTTTATCCTGCTCTTTCATATTGGCATATTATAATTATACGATCATGGTAATTTGTTATTAATAACTGTAATATTGTGACTGCGATGAGCATAATATAACCGAATAGATTTCGCGCGTCCCGTGCTGGTGAAAATAATTTAATTTTTTCGAATCGTCGAGCCAGTTTACGAAATGAAAAACCTCGGTACAAGTGTCGTATTGTTATAAACTACTTACACATAATTGCTATAAAACTGTTATAAATCAGTACCGGATGTGTTATCGATTCGGAAATTTTGTCCATAATTGTCAAACGTAATTTTTGCGGTTGTAAGTCTTGTTTTACCCGCAGCGTTTAAAAAACTGCAGTTTGTGACCAATGATATTATTATATCGTATATAATATAGGTACCGTACTACCGTGACCAGTATCATTTTTACGGTTATAAATTGTTGTATCTCTGGTGTTTTTGGGAACCAGTCAATTCAAACTTAACCCTTAAAAACGCTTTATCTACTCGGTATACCTATAAACGAACTAAAAAAATATATGAATTTGAAAAAAATTTTAGATACTCATACTGCCAGTTATAGTCTAGTGTAGAGTTTTATGCGTGTAATATAACTATAGTATATTATTATGTCGCCACAATGATTAGTTATGAAGTTCTTACAGAACCGCCTTTGGGTACTGGGCAAAAACAATAATATACTACTTATTGAAATCAATTTTACAAATTTCTGTTTTTTTTTTGAAGCATCAATGATGTAGTCAGACTTATACCCGAGTGAATTAGAGCCTGAGTCTTTCTCATCCTGCATCCCTAAGAACTGCCATAGTTGCGACCTAATATACGCTCAAATCCCAGTCTTTTGATTTGTAATTTTAAAATATTAAAAATACTGCCACGGACGATTAGTACATAAATGATACAATTTTGTAAACCACGGAGTAAACTATTGAAATTTTGTTGTATAATATTGAATAATCTATATTTCATTTATCATATAAATTAGTACAAACAGCCCTTTAAGCTCAGTTAAGCTTCAATGTAATTTTAATTTGTATACCAATATGTTAGGTCCAAAATTATTCGCCCACGAAAACTATTATCACATATATTTCATTAGCGATAATTACCGGTTTACAAATGTGGTGAGGTACTTCTTTCCTACATGGATTTATCAAAACATATTTACAAGATATAACATGAATAATTTATTCTATCGTCATAACTTCATGTTTTACTTGCAGAATGGAAAAAAAAAAAATAAATATACAAATCGCTCTGTAACAAATTTGTTTTGAAACGACCGTTAGGTATAATTAAATAATACTACCGAATATAACGTAATGTCTAATATTGTGCAGAGATAAATTTTAATTAGTCTTATAAAACGTTTGCGTCATCTGTCGTTCTATAACTGCAGCTGCTAGCCTGCTAATCTGTTGCATAACAGTATAGTAAAAGTATCAATTAAAACTCAAAAAGTCTATGAAAAAATTGGTTGTTTAACGTTTTTCCAGATTGTACCGAAACTAAAAATTATAACATATCGTGTATTCAAATTTTATAGTAGAACTCTTTTGTTGCTCCCTCCCTCCCCGCTTATTTTCGGCTTTTATAAACTGAACGAAATAAAGAATAACGAATCTAAGATGTAAAAAGTATGATTTTCGACTAGGTTATTGGTATAATAGCATACAGTGTAGTGAGTTTGTGCCTTTAAAAGTATGAAATATTATCGTCTTCTATCTATATTGTGTGACCATCAATTGACCTTTTCCTGTTTCATCGCAGTCTGCAAACAACATCATCTTTTGCAGACCTCGGTTACAGTGTGCGCGCGTGCAAAGCAGATAGTATCCCGAAGATAACGGGTTTTCTTCTGAATCGGTCACGTTTAATTAAACTGCGCGTATGATTGTACATCATGGATATAATATTATTATAGTATATAAAAATATTGAGAAAAATAAGTAAGTAGGTATGCTTACACTGTAAATTATTATGTAGGTATAAATAATCATGTTTTAAGTCAGGGTTGCCATTAAAGATTTTAAATAGGGGTGCAAACAGTTATAATTTTCAAAAAAAAATGTAAGTTTGCGCGGTTAGGGGTCTTAACTTCTCCGAATCTATTAATATCTATCTAATATCTTATATAAAGGCCCAAGAACAAAGAAGGATTGATAATATATAGTGCGAACTGCGAGTTGATTATACTTTCTCTTTATCGAATAAAAAAAAAAACGCGTCCGTATTACTGTATTAAAGTCAATAATAATGATATACAGCGTTACATATTTATATAATAATTTGAATTTCACGATTCCGTTTTGTTTACCTTCTAAACAACCGGTGGACCAGCTTCGGATGACGAATTTCAACTGCGTGGAATACTCAATACATACTAGATGTTTAAATTTTGTTTGAATTTTTAAAATGCGGATAAATAAAGTTATGATAAAATATTATCGACTCGATAGCGTTTATACTCGTTTCGATGTTTCTGAACTGATAGTCAAACTACATACTCTATACGTTTCTGCAAGTATAATATTATACTGCAGCAGCCAGCAGCGACATCATAATATTTATGTACCCATAGTATTATAAACTTGTTTAAATGAATTCAGTTGTTTCGAAACAGGTTATACCGTTTGTTCATTATTGCAATACAACTCGTTCGTTTATTGGTTAACGCGTACCTAATTTTTTTTTTTTTTTTTTTAATAGGGCTCCTGCATTTTTTAAACCGTATAATATAATTTGCTCGTGACCCAAAATGATAAAATTATCTCCTTTTATTTTTTTTTTAATAGTTAAAGCTCTGAGAGATGACTTTACCTATTTTCACCGGTTTTTTAATAATTTTATTTTGACTATAAAGTATGAGCATTGTAGTTAAAAATAATAACTGCACATTATTTATTTACTATAAAGGGGAACTAAATTATATAATTACTATAGTTAAATGTAGATTACTTTTTACCAAGATTCGACCAGTGTATAGTATACTTAACACATGTTTTTTTTTTTTTTACTTAAAAACAGTAACTCCTGAATGCATATATTAAATAAAGGTAAATATACATTGTTTAGTAATTATAATATATGGGGTCGATGGACGTTGATTGTCGTGTCGCGTGGCTAATTTGCATATAGGGAAAAGGTTAATTATAAAAAAGACGAAACCTAAAAAGGTTAAATTTTTCTACCGTGATTCATGCTATACTATATATGTAGTACGTAATTATAAGTTGTGATGTTTCGTTCTATTTTTTTGGAAGTTTGACGATTAAGTATATATAGTATAAGTACATATAGAAAAGTTTTAAATTCGAATAATCTTTATTTTGTAAAATATTCTTAAATGTTTATTTTTAGCTGTATTCAAAGTAATTTAAAAGCAATAAAAAATAATAACCGAGTTTTATTTCCTGCAGATAAGCGCATTTACACCTCTTTATTTTGCCTGAATATAAGCTATTGGATTTCGAGTGAGTTTTTAAATGTCGTATTTTTGATTGATTGTATAAATTTTCGAAAAAATGTCATTTTACAACTAAAAATAAAAATGGAGGATTATTCGCGTGTCGGTCGGTCGGTGGAAAGTGGTGGTCATGACTCATATGTTCTGGAATCTTTGATGAAAAAATTTACGGCGTGGCGCCAAAAACTGGTAGTAATTGTTATTACTCGTACAAAATCCATCGATCTTAAACAAATTTTTATGAATCCATACCAACAAAAATCGTGCTTTTCGATGGACAAAAAAAGCTTATTTCGATTACATAAAGTTATGCGTGAATTATTTTGTTTAAAATCAATACATACAAACGCGTTGAACGGATATTAATTGATGACGTTCTCCTCTTTTCAATAGTCGGTTACGTACAATTTTAAACGTATTAACGTAAATTTTACAACGGTTTCGACGGAAAATTAGCATATTTCGTAGTTAATTTTCGAATACACAATAAAAACGGTTTTAAATGCATAATGTGTAATGTAATAACATGTATGTAACACGTAACGTAAATTATGAGTGACGACGATAGTGGTAGTTTCATTGTTAGCACGCGTTGATCATTAAGTATATATGGCTTCCATTCGAGTGACTTTCTGGCAGTTTCTGCTACACATTTGATCTGTTTTCTATTATAATCACAAAGATGAGTGATGACTGAGACGTATTGGCAAACTCTACAAAAAAATTAAACGAAATGTGTGTATAATATATATGTATACGAATTAAAAACAAAAAAAGATTAAACTTCCTTTTCGCGTTGCGCAAAGTTGTAATAATGCCCACCCACCATTGTCATCGCCACTGCTCTTGACAAGGTCGTCGCAACGTCAACCTCATCAGGCCTCGTGGCTCGCTGTTTGTGTGTATTTATTACTGTTATTATAATAAATTGTACCGTGTATGCGTGCAATGCGATGCGAGTAGTAATTTGCACACAGTCACATTTAAATGCTTTTATGTATAAAGTATGTTAAAATTAATATAAATGTGCTGTATGCACTTGTTCATTGGGTCTTGGGGCGTACCTTATTAAAAAAAAAAAAATAAAAATAAAATAAATAAACGCGTTAAATGAAAAATATATACATCTATAAGTTGTGGCAAAGGCTGTACGTTAAAAACGTAAATAAAAAGTATTTAAAGTGTAGGTACAGTGTTGTTTTGGATTATTTTGTTTAAAAACAGGCATAAGCCAAAAAAAAAAACAAGAATCATAACAATTAATGTAAACATTAAACAAAACAAGTCAATTAGATACAGAGACAAATAATGTGGGTAATAGTAAAAAGAAAAATATAAATGATAACGTGTTTAGTAAGAAAACTGGCACAATTAAGAAAAAGAGAGTAACTCGTTGTCAGAACGCTTTAGACGAATTTGTGGTGAATTCAAAAGATAGTTAGATAATGTACGCATTTTTCCAATTTAAAGTATCTAATTTTTGCGGTGAAAAAATACTAGAATTTTAAAGGAAAAGGTTTCTATATTTTCTATTCATTTATGGTTTATTTATTATATAGGTAGTTTAAAAACAAAATGATAGTGTTCCAAACTCGTAATTGGGAATTTGAAGGTGCAGGCGACGAGACGAGAGAATATTATTTTGCTCTACCCTCATGATTGTGAAATTTACATTGAAAATAGATGTATTTTATGGAGGGTTGGAGAAAACAGTATATCTTAAATATATATACCAAACAAATTTATATATCTCCTCTCATATTATTTTGTCTTGTAAAAAATGATTTGTACAACTATTTGATGTATCAAAATATTAATATATTAATCAAATCGAGTAAAAATAACTTTAATACCTTTTGATGTCTGTTTTAAAAAATGTTTAATCAAAATTTGTCGTAGAATCAAGGAGTTGTTTACGTCTTGGAATACAATGGTACAATGAATTTTACAAGTCGTGCATGTATTATTTATTAGGTATCTTCTATAATAATTCAAGTTGAGTGAGTCATGTCTCGGTGATTTTTGAACGAATTGTTCGTTTCGATTATCCAACTCGCGTATTTTAACATTTTTGAATGGTTTGTAAGTCTTTCTAGTCGTAGTTACTCGCGAGTTTTTATACCGAAAAGTCGCGACTGATGCGTTCAAATCGACAATTAACAAACGCGCTCTGCACAACGATAAAAATAATTCAAAAGTCAAAACGATGATTATTATTTATTTATTCTAATATTTGAACAATCGTTTGATATAATGTTGTTTGTGCGTGCGTTCGTAAACTGTAAAGTATACTTAAATTACAACTTTTATTGATTGTATGTCGTGTACCATGTGCACACCTCACAGTCATATAGCATTATGTTATAATTTTTAATTTTTTTTTTATGTAATATGTAAGTTACAGTATTGGCGGATACTATATATATACTATACTATATACGTATTGGCGCGACGTCCTGTGTCCTGTGTCCGTACGCTCAAGCTCTCTGTGATTGTCGTACACAATATTTTTATACTTACCGAGTGGGCGGCTTATAATAATAATAATTTTTATGCGATCGTTATGTAGATACGTTTGAAAAAATATTATTCCCGGTGATGTATTGGTAAATATTTTTGTAGCACCCTGAAGGACAAACTAGGGGAAGCGAAAATCATATTAAACTCCCCTCATTCTCTCCAAAATATTTTCGCCCAATTTTTTTTTAAGTTCTTTTTTAGCCTCCGAAATTGTCATAAAGTTTTTTTTTGTGTTTCGCTAATTTTTGTACCGGGATTTTATCATTTTATAAAATGGCTTTTAACGAAAATAAACCGGAACAAATTACAAGGCAAAGACCACGCTGCAATCGCACCGCAGACATCTTCCTTATTTCTGTCAAATGATAGTGAAAAATATTACTCGCAATATTTTATCCTAATATTTATTGAATTCGGTTATGGAATATAGGTATTGTACCTGTTTAATATGTTTATTTTTAGTTAATTTTATGTTTATTATCGGGTACAGTAAAAATGATTCGACCTTAATTTTTTTCGATATACATTTGCTTTGCGGAGGAAACGTTTTTATACAGTGAGCCTCCCCCCAAAATTTTAATTTCGGCTCTTCAAATTGCGTTTAGGTTAAAATTGCGCTGGTTAAAATAAAAAAAAAAAAAAACTTTTGAACGATATTTTTTATCCGAATCGTGTGTTAAGAACGTGCTTCGATTGTAATAATATACTTAAGATAGTTTCGATAATAGTTTTCAACAACATTTATAGGGAGTACCCACTGGAAATGCGCGCGCACGCGTCCGAGACTGACCTTGGCAAGGTTGAATTTTGAGAGTCCGACGAACTGCTGCGGCAACGTCGCTTGCTGCACACACGCACGCGGTCGCCCCACGTCGAGTAAAAAAAAAAAAAAACGAGTAGTAAATAATAGTTTCGTCTGCTACAACGACCGCGTCGTCCTCTTCTTGTCGTTTTACAAAAATAAACAATCTAACGTGTTATTACTGTATACTACGGGGCCGCCACGCGCTCGCGTCCTCAGCTGTCGCTGGGCCGTATGCGTGTTTTTGGCGTGCCGGAATCTCTGATAGAAGAAACGTCTGGAAAAAAAAAAAAAAAAATATATGAAAAATTTTAGAAAATCTGGCGTTGTTACTCAAAAAGAACGAAACAAGATGCAAAACAAGTCCTTTTACACACTTATCCAGGATAAAAAATGTACAATTTTAAGACAACACCATTCTATTTCTAAAACAATAAATTTTCTTCCTAGTAATATTCCTAGTACTTTAGATTTCCTTTCTCGAAATGAAAAAATATGGTGGTGTTGTCTACAAATTTTATAATTAGTATCCTGGATATGTGCGTAAGTTTCATATTTTTAGTTCTTTTTGAGTACAACATCAGGTTTTTTTTTTTTTTAATTTGAATAATTTTTAGAGTGTGTTTCACTGTTTAGTACTGTTTTACTGTCATACTGTTATATTTACTTGACACCAGCTTTTTATCGTAAATAAATTACGCTGTTTGACAGAACCCGTACTCTCGGGAACACTTGAAATACAAATCTCACCTATTCTAAGCGTGTATATGATATCTCAGATATAACATTGGCTTTTAAGTCTTAGCCTCCCTTTAAAGCCTACGGATTCTAATACAAAAAAAGTAAGCCTCTGACTTCATTGTGAAGCGAGAAAATGTTGGATAGATGGAAAAAAGAAGAAGAAGAATGTGCCACGACCGACGAGAAAATTAATTAGAAAATGGAAAAAAATACTAAATACTAATTTACTCTATAAACCGATCTACAGAAAAAAAAGCCGGGTTCTCAAGGTCTCGGCTTCTAATGACGCGCGTTTTAAGGGAACGACATTTTTCTAGAAGGATGCGCGGTGTATTTTTAGAGATGACGATTTATATAATTTGTTTACATGACCAGATTTGTAAATATTTTTTATTCGTTATTGTACGCTTTGCACGTGTCTCCTAAATCCAACCGACCGTTTCCTGCACCTACCACTTAAGGTAATATTATGCATTTTCTAGATTTTAGAAAACTCCAAGATTATATATGACTCGTGGACGAGGAGGCAAAAAAAATTATCTCCAGGGCATCATCAGAACTCCTGTAATAGTTGTTCAGCAGTGTTTCGTTATATTTGTTACAAATTTACCATTTCTCTTCGAACGTTTTTAAATGTATTTTAAAAAGGCCAATTATTTGAACGACGTTTTTGAGTTGGTGCAGTAATCTCCTTTTGACATTAGGTTATTACGCCCGGACCGACGTTAAAATTATTGAAAACGT
>CM029363.1:22758512-22842661 GCA_017140985.1 Hormaphis cornu | reverse complement strand
CGTATGCGTGTTTTTGGCGTGCCGGAATCTCTGATAGAAGAAACGTCCGAAAAAAAAAAATATGAAAATTTTTAAAAAATCTGGCGTTGTTACTCAAAAAGAACGAAACAAGATGCAAAACAAGTCCTTTTACACACTTATCCAGGATAAAAAATGTACAATTTTAAGACAATACCATTCTATTTCTAAAACAATAAATTTTCTTCCTAGTAATATTCCTAGTACTTTAGATTTCCTTTCTCGAAATGAAAAAATAGGGTGGTGCTGTCTTTAAATTTTATAATTTGTGTCCTGGATATGTGTGTAAGTTTCATATTTTTAGTTCTTTTTGAGTACAACATCAGGTTTTTTTTTTTTTAATTTCAATAATTTTTAGAGTTTGTTTCACTGTTTAGTACTGTTTTACTGTCATACCGTTATATTTACTTGACACCAGCTTTTTTATCGTAAATAAATTACGCTGTTTGACAGAACCCGTACTCTCGGGAACACTTGAAATACAAATCTCACCTATTTTAAGCTTATATATGATATCTCAGATATAACATTGGCTTTTAAGTCTTAGCCGCCCTTTAAAGCCTACGGATTCTAATACAAAAAAAGTAAGCCTCTAGCTTCATTGTGAAGCGAGAAAATGTTGGATAGACGGAAAAAAGAAGAAGAAGAATGTGCCACGACCGACGAGAAAATTAATTATAAAATGGAAAAAAATACTAAATACTAATTTACTCTATAAACCGATCTACAGAAAAAAAAGCCGGGTTCTCGAGGTCGCTTCTAATGACGCGCGTTTTAAGGGAACGACATTTTTCTAGAAGGATGCGCGGTGTATTTTTAGAGATGACGATTTAAATAATTTGTTTACATGACCAGATTTGTAAATATTTTTTATTCGTTATTGTACGCTCTGCACGTGTCTCCTAAATCCAACCGACCGTTTCCTGCACCTACCACTTTAGATAATATTATGGATTTTCTAGATTTTAGAAAACTCCAAGATTATATATGACTCGTGGACGAGGAGGCAAAAAAAATTATCTCCTGGGCATCATCAGAACTCCTGTAATAGTTGTTCAGCAGTGATTCGTTATATTTGTTACAAATTTACCATTTCCCTTCGAACATTTTTAAGTGTATTTTAAAAAGGCCAATTATTTGAACGACGTTTTTGAGTTGGTGCAGGAATCTCCTTTTAACATTAGGTTATTACGCCCGGACCGACGTTAAAATTATTGAAAACGTTCAGTTACTCAACTACGCTGACAAACTGTCCGAGCTTGTAGTTGTTCGAGAATTTAAAATATTGTAAAAAATTAATCCTTCCGGTCTGACAACCTGCGGACGACCGCCACGTGCGTCAGAGGCGATAGAATAAAATAATTTTTACAGCGTCATGTGTTTGATTTCATATTCAACGGGACTAAAATCTTGTAGAAAAATCATCGTGAATCTGCAAAAATTATTTCTGAGGCCAAGTTTTTTTTCAAATATGTATACACATATTTGAAAAAAAACTTGGCCTCAGAAATATACAAGTCGTGCGTGGACGCGCTGTACTTTATTATACTTTTATTATTTATATTTATTATACTCGTACATAAATCAATGTAGTTTTCAAAACTTGAAATTATTCAACTAGTTGTTGTGTACCTACATCAGATATATGTAATATAAAGACTAGAATCTAGATGTAAATTAGAAACTTGGAGAACCTTAAACTTTAGTAGGTACGTATTCAAACTACGGTAGATATATTCAAATATAGACGCTTTAATAAAATATGGCCCGTCGACGCGTCTTGTTGATCTTGTAGAATGTGGATACTGCCGTGGTAAATAAACTACTAACTAAGTATTGTGTAGGTACAACCTACGCGTACCTACTATGCTTTATAAGTTTATAAGCTTATAGATTTCAGATATATTTATAGCCTTACTGCAGAATTAATCATCTGAACTTCCAGTGTATAGTTTATTGTTGTGTATATACTAAAAGTGCAAAAACGTGTTCTAAAAAGTCTGTTTGTGCTGCAGACAAAACATAGACCAATACATTGCCGCACGAATGTTTTCGATTTCGTAATGAGCGTTTTTGCAAAATATCGCTGTGCAAAATAAATTACGATCGTGTTTATGTAAAAAAAAAATCCTGAGCGCTTAAACGTCCGACATCTCTGATGTTACCTATCTATGTTAACTACTTTTCGTGTACAGAAGTGTATGTTGTACGCGCGGTGTGTCGCGATTCCGTCGTCGAGAAACGGCGAGCAAAATCGAGTGTAGAAAATATTTTAGCAGGTACTTGTAGACAAAACTAGACATTTTTATCATCAGTCTATTTTTTTTCATAATAGTCGCATTCGACTGGGCCGTCGTAGTAGTTTTGCCTGCGCTAAAATATAAAATTGGACAAAATAATCAACGGTTGTGTTGGTTTGTATATGAGCTATAAAAACTTGAGTGCTGCAGAGCGTTCACCTGGTATCTCTACCCAAATACATATATGCGTCGCCGCGATCATACTGACTCTCTGCGACCGGTCCGCAAACGTCGCATTGCTACCGCCGCCGCTATACATAATACGTTACATTGTATTATGTTGCTGCCGCGTTACATGCCGATCGCCAATTACGAACAGTGCACAACCTAGACATCAATATCATAACCCCTTCGTGTCGGCGCGGCCGTTTCACTTCGTCAGGTCACGCAACCGGTTTGTGTCGGCGTGCGCGCCCGCTTGTTGCTTCACCGCCGCCGCCGCCGTTCGAGAGCGTCGTGGCCGCCGGTGACGCTCGCCGTACCTGTATGATATATATCGTTTTTCTCGGATCCGGGCGAACATCACTGCGATCCAGGATTACGTCAAAATAGGTGCTCTCAAGCGCACCGCAGCTATTTTACCGTTATTCCATCGTCAACGCTCGGTCGGTCTAGTAATATTTAGGCGTATAGTATCGCGTATCTCTCTGCCGGTCCGTTCACTTGGCCGTTACGACGACCCAACAAAACATCAATACGTCGTAATCATCAACACGGCGTTATCGTGCAACTCTTCTAGGGTCCAGAAAAAAAAGAGATTGGCTTTTGCCCGGGGACTAAGAGCAAAAGCGCGCGCGCAATATTCTTCTTCTTCACCCCCCGCCCGCAACTATTCATTTAGAGTCGGACGGACACGCTTGTCGCGTTCATCCACGTCGTGTCGTTTTCAATCGTTTCGCGCTCGTTCTGTTTTCCTGTCGTACCTATGTAACGGTCTTCGCCGCATACTTTTAGTCCGATTGGATTTGAATATCGCGGATAATAATACCGTTGATTTTTTTCTATAATTTTTTCATTTTCGTTTTAGCGAAGCGAGACAGAAACCCGTCCGGGGCCGGAACGACACGATGACGGCGCACGGCCGCCGCCGCCGCGACGACGACGACGACGACGACCGCAACGGCTGCTGCTGTCGAACGGCCGCCGAACGCCAACGGTTAAACAGCGTTGCGCCGCCGCCGCCGCCGCCGCCGCACCCGCTGACCGCGTAGAACGCCTCCCGCGTGTTGCTGTTGTGCTACGACGTTGACCGTCGTGCTCTCCGCGCGGCGACCACCGCCATGGTCTTCCGTCCCGAGACCGCAACGGCCGTTGTCGCGACGCGGACCCGGTGATGGCCAACGCCAGCGACGCCAGGATGTGGGGCCACAGCGTTCAGGTATCGTCCGGACCGGTCACCGTGACGTCGATCAATCTGATCGCCCCGCGCCTGCAGCCCAACGCGCAGATCACGACGATTAAAGGTGAGAAGAAGAACCGATCCGCTGTCGGTTATCGACGAGTTTTTTGCTGGACACCCGCAGCTTTTTTTAAAACTCCTCGGATGTCCTAAAAGAAAAAAAAAATCGACTTCCTATTCGGACAGCGCGCGATAAATTGTCGACCCTCAGTGTCCGGACCCGAGGTCATCTGTGAGCGCTCTATTTATTGGGTTCCATCCGCGGATATAACCGTGGTTATTCCATCCGACCCGCTCAACTGGGCTTTGTTACTGACTTTGTCACGCGTTTGTGCCTCGTTGGGGGGGCGGTCAAGTTTGACCAGAAATTATTTTTCTTCCACTAGCGATGAAACTAAAATTTTCACACATCGTTAAGCAAAATGAAACACATTTATAAGTGGAACCATGAAAACGATTTTAGCAATCTTTGAATGATTTACAGAGTTTTGTAATTTGTTGGATTTTCACAGTTTTAGTTTCAGTAAGCCTTCGATTTTCAGTTTAGAATCTTGATTATGTAATTAAGAAACCCAATTTTGTTTTATGGACGTTTTTGCATTGTAATTTTTTTGTTTTTATCATTATATGTGTTTATGCACGCTATAATTCCTTCAAAACTTGTTCGAATTTATTGAAATATTCACACGTTTTTGGAATTGCGGAAATTTGAACATCGTACAAATTTCATAAATTTAAGCAACTTCGGAGCTAAATATAAAACTTTTAAGTTTTTAAATTTTGTAGGTTTTGATAAAACATGTGGTTTTGATATTTAAAACTTGAACACAAGCTTAAAATGACACACTTTTCTATAAGATGTTGAAAAAAATTGATAATCTGTTACAATTATAAATAAAAAATATTTTTATTTTTACCTCTTATATTCACCGTTAGTATTTTTGGTCCTTTTTGTTCTTTTTTTAGCCAACAATTTTTGAGGTATGAACTTATTTTTTACTTATATTTTACCTGTGTATATACATTTTTTTTCTATTTAGATATTTTTGGCATAAATATAGTTGACCTAACTTATTGAAACTTTTTAACTCGTGGATTAAGTTCAATCGTCATAAAAATTTTAAAAATGTTGACCAATGAATTAAATGTATAACTTTAACATATTTAATACTTCTATCTGGTTTTGATTGATAAAATATGTAGTTTTCATGTAGAACTTTGAAATTAATTGTGACTATACGAGTTGAAACTTTAACTCAAGCTTTACGACATATTTCCTTATATATGCTGTTCAAACGTTTTTATAATTGCTTATAATTTGTTTTGTTTGGAGTACATACAACCTTCCAAAAATTGTACAGATCAATTGAGAATTTTCAATTGTGATAATAGTTTTTAACAACTTCAACCATTTTTTAGCTTGATATTTCTTTTCTTTTTTTTTTTTAAACAAATGCTGGTTTTATCCACAGAGGAACCTCATGAGAAGGATGGTACGATGACCGAATTAAAAGAAGACGTCATTGACGGTTCTGAGTGTGACCGGGAAGTGAGCAAGATTGATTTCTCCGGAGTCACTATGAGGAGTAAAAAAATGAGAGCCGTCGAGGAAAACATGCCCCGGCCTATGTCTTGGGAAGGTGAATTATCCGACACCGAAATGAAACCGGTAAGCTAGCTTAATGGTCATAAAAAATAGTTATCCAATATTGTAATTAATATCAATTTTTTAGAGTTGAAACATTGGTGGAACTAAAGAAAACATTTGGGAGGCTAAAGCTTAAAATTTTTATGTTTTGAGGACGTGTATATCACCTCGGGGCATAGACGTGGGTATTTTACATATTTTGTGAGGGGGACTAAGTGTTTCTTACAATTCTTACAACATTATCATTTGTAAAATATTAAATATTGTTAGGCTAATCAGCCAATATTTTTTTTGTACTCTATAAGCAGCCACATTAAATGTGATTAATGTTTGGTTTTAAAAGTACCTACAGTACTTAGTAATTTTTTATTTTTCTCAATCATTTTTTGTGGGAAGGTGAAAGGATTATCAGTAATTTTGTCGCGGTAAATATTGCCCTCAAATCCCTTTTTTACATTTATACATTCTTAATTTATATGTAGTTCACCACATATGTTTACAAAAGTCATTGATTTTTCTAGGAGGAAGATCGCACTGTAGACATGCGAACTGTAAATCAAAATTATTTATTGCAGCAAAATGAAAACATTAATAACCAACAAGAATCGACAGTAAAACGAATTGTTTACAACGATAACAACTTGGTGAGTGTTGAATTTTGATTTAACTTTTTTTAAAGCGTTCATTCAAATAATAATGTGTATACCAATGATTCAATTTGGTTTGTCACAGGTTGATCGAGTGATGGACCATGTTAAAAGTAAAGTAACATCGTCGAACAACGAAATCCCATTGCTCGTAGATAAATTGTTGGGTGGTGGGTATAGTCCATTACTGCAACACAGAACTACTAATGGAGTCAAACAGCAGCCATCATCACATATTCCACAAACTCAGAGTCCAGATTCGGCCATTCACTCTTGTTGTTCCCCTGCACAGTCACCCATCACATCAAGACATAATCCTCCGTCATCTTCAGGGTTTTCATCCCCATCCACATTCACACCATCTTCGTTGTCGAGAAATAATAGTGATGCATCTCAATATGGCGGATCACAGCATAGTTCTTGTTACAGTCAAAGGTAAACCATAATTAAAATTGACAGTTGTTTGTTGATTCGTATTGCTGTCATGTTACTTAAAGTTGTATGTAGTATATAGTAACTAAATTTTGTGAAAACATTTTTTAAAATTTATCATGTTTTTAATTACAACAATCAACACTATTTAAAACCTACTTTAATAATCAATGTAATTATTTCTGTGTAAGGAGAGGGGCTTTATTAATTTCACTGTATCATGGTGTACAGTCATCTAAAATTTATTTTGCATTTACTTATTTTTAATTACTTTTTATTTATAGCTATTCTTCAGTGTCAGTTTCACCTACACAGTTTTCCCCGACACAGTCTCCTATCCAGCCGAGACATGTGCAAAGAAATTTCCACGAGTATACTGTGACTGAAGAAACTAATGGGTATGAAGAGAAAATGTCGATGTCCGATATCAGTCAACAACATGGCATAACATCCGGTATTTCAAGACAACAATTGATCAATAGGTATGTACTCATTGTTTTCTTTGCCTTCTTCTCAATTATTTGGGGTAGGCCACTCTTGTCCTATACTTCCAATTGTCACGATCATTCACATTCTCTATACACACCGCCCTCATATCATTCTTAATTGTTTCTATCTTTCCTGTCGTCTTTCTCCACTTCATTTTCCTTCCTTGTACATTTTCATAACCGCTTTTACTGCTTCCGATTCCTCTCTCCATATCACATTCCCAAACCATATCAGGTACCCATGTTCTCATCACAGTGAATACAATAATATAATTTAATTGATAATAATTGTTTTTATTATTTTTTAGTCCCTGTCCGATTTGCGGTGATAAAATTTCTGGCTTTCACTATGGAATATTTTCATGTGAAAGTTGCAAAGGGTTTTTCAAACGCACTGTACAAAATCATAAGAACTATGTTTGTTTACATGGTTCAGCATGTTTGATTACAATCGCTACGCGCAAGAAATGTCCAGCGTGTCGCTTTGATAAGTGTTTAAACATGGGTATGAAACTTGAAGCAATCAGAGTTGACAGAACAAGAGGAGGACGTAGTACTTATCCGTTTACATATACAATACCTTCATCTAATATTCAGCCACAGCATAGTGGACAGCATTCTGGCATGGCTAACAACTCTGTAGATAATAAAGTTAAACAAGAAGAACGTGCGTGCAGGTCTCCGCCCCAAGAATTACCCAGACTGATCCCTCAATTATTGCAAGTGAGTTCTTTCTTGTTGTTAAGTTCTATTAAACCAAATTTCTGTTAGGATATTGTCTTGTCTTGTTTATATTTTGTCGATGCGTTGATTGTATTTTACAGGTTAAAAATATATTCTATAACTTAAATATTTTATAATTTTTTTATTTTATACCAAAATTGTAATTCTACCCCGTTTAAAGTTTAAATCAATTTGAGTTCGAAAACAATACTTAAATCTAGAAGTATATATTTTGATATAAAAACTCAATTTTGTATATTAAATACTACATAATTATGAATTTTAGTACCTATTTATTTAAAACATTTTGTATTGTTCATTATTGATTGACTATCAGCGCTTGAAGTTTTTTAAGTTATTTTTCAAATATTCACCTAATTTATCTGTTTAGTAATGTTGTTTATTTGGTATTTATAAAATAGTCTACATCATAGTTAATAATAAATCTTGTATTATACATTTTTCAGGAAATAATGGAAGTGGAACATTTATGGACTTACAATGAAGGCTCATTTGAATCATCAAGTGCTAGTGGAAGTTCAATAAACCATTGTGGTGGCGCCAAAGAAATAGCAAAAAGTCGCTTAATGGCTGAAAACTCAGGAACAGACTTTCTATCTAATTTATGTAACATTGCTGACCATCGACTGTATAAAATTGTCAAATGGTGCAAATCATTACCATTGTTTAAAAACATTTCGGTAATGAAATAAATATATTATTTATAATAAATATTTTATAAGATTGTAAAAAAATTAAAAATTCTAAATTTTTGTTTTTTCAGATTGACGATCAGATATCGTTATTGATAAATGCCTGGTGTGAGTTACTGTTGTTCAGTTGTTGTTATCGGTCAGTAAGCAGTCCGGGAGAAATACGGGTCAGTCTGGGCAAGTCTATTTCTTTGGATCAAGCTAGAGAATTAGGTTTAGCACCTTGTATTGAGCGTATGTTGAATTTTACACAACACCTGAGACGCCTGAAAGTGGATCGATATGAATACGTTGCCATGAAAGTTATTGTTCTCTTATCGTCTGGTAAATATCATAAATATTTGAATTGTGAAACGTAGCCAGATTTAAAGGATTTTTTTACATTAACTTGACTTAAATGTTATTTTTAGATACGAATGACTTGAAAGAACCAGAAAAAGTTCGTGCATCTCAAGAGAAAGCATTACATGCATTACAACAGTATACTCTGTCACATTATCCAGACATGCCGTCCAAATTCGGAGAACTGTTATTGAGGATACCAGATTTACAACGTACTTGTCAGGTAGTTTGGGGTTTTTTAAATACTGTGAACTGGTCATATTGTTAGGCTGTTTCTCAAAATTCGAGTAAACCAAATTAATTTTATGTGTAGCTATCACATATGAGATAGGATTTATGGCGAGATGAGTGTAAAATTTAGTTTGCAAATTTTTACTTTTTGACTACCTACTATTTATTCAAAATCTAAAGTGTGTTGTGATAAATTAGTTGCTTATATTTTTCTTTTACCAGGTTGGAAAAGAAATGTTGTCAATAAAAAGCAAAGAAGGAGAAGGACAAAGCTTCAATCTCCTAATGGAGCTATTGAGAGGAGATCATTAATAATTATTTTTTATTAGTTATTATCATATATTATTATTATTATTACATAATTTTTGTGACAGTATTTCTAATTTTATATCAGTACATAATTGTTAAGAAGTAAATCTTATATTTGTAAATACTATGTAAAGAATTATTATTTTAGTTAGACATTTATATTATACGTATTATACTATTGTTTATACTTAACTTAAACATATTATTACGACATAATTGTAGGTATATTTTTTTTACGTAAATATTTTTTGAGAAAAAAAATGTTTGAAACATAAATTCAGAACAGTCTGAATACTGTGATCTTAATAATATAATTAAAATGATTTGTGTAAACTAGAATAACATCTAATAATTATACGTAGTACAGGGTTTTAATGTTTTACTTAAAACATGCACTTTTTTTTAAAAAAATTCTATCTGTGTTCTGTTTGGGTTATTCTTTTGGAATTCCGTGTACTTAAATACTATGACACAGTGATGGGCTGTCTATTTTTTATTTTAATAGTTTGTACTTAATTTTTGTATTTCTATGTTATTGTATAACTATGTAATTTATCTTATTCTTATCGTATAATGTTTACCAAATTTAAAATAGTATAAATTGTTTCGATCTGTTTTATTTTCATCTGTCCATATAAGAATTAGTTTACTACATTATCTTAATGATGTTTATGTGCAATAAATTGTGTTACCAAAATCGTGTATTTACACATTGTGTCTATATTTATTTTGTAAATCTTTTTTTGAAATATTATTGCGCCCATCACTTTGTTCAACTTTGCGCTTACATCTTTTTATTTTTTAAGTTTTAAAAACATAAATATTTAATTAAATATTTAATCGTAAGTTTTTAATTTATGTATTACACTATTTAAATGTTAAATCGAACTTTTTAATTATTGTCATCTGTAAAATTTTTGTTTTTATTTTTTATCTGTTTAGTGTTTAGTTTTGATTAATTATTAATTAATAATGACAAACATGTATAACAATGCAATATTTTATGATTAAAATATTGTATTTTCTTATGTTAAGTGAACATCAATGTAACTGAAATCTGAGCAATATTTTACTATAAGAAAATTATACACGTGCATGTGATTTATACATATGCGTTGTATGTATGCAAATATTAAATATCATCAGAGGTGTTCCCACAAATTCTTTTGAGATTATACCAAGCCGCCAGGTACCAAAACGTGAACATTTCATAAAAATGTTATGATTTATAGGGTTTTAAAAGACATGACAATGATAAAAAAAAATTTACTCACACTTCTTCTTTATATTCTCATACAAATTTTGATTAAAAATATTAAAGAAAAAATCGCATCAATTACTGGACACCGATAATCATCACATCGGCACATATATTTCACATTATCTGAGCATCTGACGATTATGATAATGTCATCTATAATATTTCTAGAAAATAAATAAATTTACCAACTAAAGTCGTTTTCTGAGTAATTAAAGTTTTTCGCTTTGTGTATTATTTGAGTTTTGAAGGTATACCCAAAATTTTGCAAACACGTCTTGAGAATATATATGGTGGGAACACCCCTGTGTAATATATCATTAAATATCTAGATGATTATAGTTAATATGTTTTATGCAGTTGGTTAATCATTTCAAAATAAATAAATTTTATTTTTTACTTTGTTTATTATAAAATGGCTAATATGGTGTTTATTCCATGCAATAAAAGAGTAAATTTTTATTTAAATAGTGAAAATCGCTGTTAAAAACATTTTTAATAAAATAACAAAACAAACTAATTGGAAAAAAACACAGCGCTATAGTAAGAAATTTCTTGCAAAAATATATAATACTAAATAATGTATACAATTTTATTTATAATCAATGGTAATAGACATTAATTGTCTCATCTGCTTGTTTTTTCATGTAATTACTTTTAAACTTAGGAATATAAAAGGGCATATATGGTGCATAGGTACAGGTAACGGGTATAGAATTTATTTATAGTCGGGAGTTGTAACCTTAAGGTTTTTGGGCAATCGAGAGACTACAAATATTTAACATTCCTGCCAAGTTTTAAAACTTTACAAATTATTTTCCGATAAAGCCTTTTTTGGAGCTTCATTTGACTGGATTAGAGGTTCTGGGTTTAAAAATACTTAAAATTTTCTATTTTATGTGACGTTTTTCTAAAAAATTGGAGCATTTTTACTTTTTCGGTTTATTACCAAAATAATACATAACAATAATAATAAATAACAATAGATTGAACAAATATCAGAAAATAAAAAACAATTTTACAAACACATCAATCACAAAATTGAAGTGTCTTTGCTCTCAACGTTAGGTACTGTGGGTTGTCGACAAATCGTCGAACTGAGCATCGAAGAGTTCAAGAAGATGTGACTGAAATTATCCGTGCCGTAGGACGTAGGTGCCTAATATTCGGCACCAAAATAATTCACTACGCTAATAAATAACATTATTATTTATTAACGTAACTTTTCCAACTAGAAAATAGTGAGTACAATTGTTCTAACTTCTGACATTATTGCGGTGTGTTCGAGCAAAAATAAATTTGCCGCCAAAACGATTAGACGGAATTCATACGTCAGGTTGCATTGGCAGAACGACCACCGTACTGTTATCAATGTTAAAAATACAATCCACATGCATCGTCTTCATGATAATATCTATGCTTGTTTGATTCCGACTAATGACTTCCAAGACGTGCCAAGTGTCGTGTGGTCGGTGGAATGTGGTTTTCACTCTGGTCTCGACACCATTTAGCGCGACAAAATTGAATATGATTATTTCTTATAAGTTTATTTCGTCATGTTGTCTATAGTGTGTACATTAATTCTTAATGTTTTACCGTCGACTGTTTTACATTTTACCCGCAATCTACAAAAAACCGTAGTGTCTCTCGGTTTCGAGTGATCAGTGTAATGCGTTTTGTCTAGTTTGTTTTGTCCGTTTCGCTTCCATACACCGTTTGGTTCCCATGATGTCTTTGTAGACGGAATAGCCCAACCTCGTTGAAATGGCCGCTTTCCCGCATGTTAAGGGTTATAAGATCATCAAAAATATTGGAAAAGGCAGTACGTCGATTGTGTTTCTGGCTCACGAGAAGGTAATTAAAACGATATTAATATTTTATCACGATAAGCAAAATCTCGAGTTCCCGGTGGCTCTCTTTTGGTGCGCCCTAGATAGATAGTCCGATAATTTTTGTCGCTACTAAATCGTTTCATTTTACAAAGCCGTCTGATCCATTGGTTATAAAGTAAATGGCGTTTTGAAAATCGTTTCCAAGCAGCACGTTCAGCCTTAAATCAACACGTGTAGAGCTTACAGGGCCATATCCCACGGTTCTGACTCCTCCTATTCCTTATTCCCACCTACAGTTGGGAACGAAAATAAAAATTTCCGCTAACGCTTAAACTAGTGATCCGTCCCTGGCTTATAATAATTATATTTTTTCTCCTACTTTTTCACCGAAATTTATCCACTGGGTTCAACTGAAAGTTTATTGACTTTTGAGGCCTATGGCTAAGATTTTTGTCAAAAACAATATATTTTAGTAATTAGGTGATAGTTATTTAAACCCAAATTTTTGTTAATTTTTATTTCTGCATTGATAATTTTAATGTTACTTGGTAGTTTGATGTTTTTATATTTGTACAGTATTTTTTTTTTCAGGAAAGCACTAAAAATATGGTTGCCATAAAGGTTATAGAACGTAGCAAATTGTCCAAGAGTGCAGAAGATGCTGTCGTTACCGAAATCGGTGTGATGAAGAAGTTTAAACATAAACATATTGTTCAAATGATTGATTTTTTATGGGATAGTAAAAATGTTTACATTATACTGGAGCACTGTGACGGAGGAGATTTGTCTACGTTCATTAAACAACGGACCAAACTGTCAGAAAAAATTTGCCGTAAATTCATGCAACAATTAGCTTTGGCGTTGCAGTTTTTAAGATCTCATAATGTTTCTCACCTTGATCTCAAACCACAAAACTTACTTCTCATAAAGTCGCCACAACTTACGTTGAAAGTCGGAGGTATGAACAATTTTATTTAATAGTTTTATAAAAATTGAAACATAATATTAACTTAGCATAGTTGACAGTGTGTTACTTGCTTAAATAAGTACTCCCATTTAAATTTTATTTATACCAATAATGTTTTTTCATTTTAGATTTTGGTTTAGCCAAATTTATGAGTGAAAAAACCCAAATGGAGAACATCCGTGGTTCGCCCTTGTACATGGCTCCGGAAATGTTACTTCATAGTCGATATGATGTTAAAGCTGATCTTTGGTCTGTAGGAGTAATTGCGTTTGAATGCATTTATGGACGTGCTCCCTATGCATCAGATTCCTTAAAAGATTTATGTGAAAAAGTGAAAAAAGTTTCACCCATACAAATACCGCCTAATCAAGTCAGTCCAGAGATGAGAGATTTATTGTTGGGTTTACTTAAACACAATCCTTCGGAGCGTATGAGTTATGAACAATTTTTTAAACATCCATTTTTAGACCTAAACCATATGCCTAGCCCAGAATCGTATGTGAAGGGACTTGAAGCTATTCAGCAAGCAGTAAAATTAGATTCTGAAAAACTGTATAAAGCTGCATTTTGTAAATATTGTGTTGGTTTGCAGTATTTAATTCCATGTTGTCAAAGTAAGTTGATAAACTTTGATTTATTCTTATTTTTAATAGGAAGGTTGGTATTAAATTCTTAAATTCAATTGCCACCATACTACTTTTTAGTTTGTATTTTGTTAGAAATATTTGTATTTAAAATTGTTTTTAGATGAAACTGACCAAGCTAAAAAAGAAGCATTCCAAACGAAACTAAATGAATACACAAAGCGTGCTGAAGAGTTAAAAGCTACATTGTATGTTTCTAAAATAAAGATTAAAAATAAAAAATCAGAAGAAAAATCTTCTATGTCTTCTAATGATGATGAACATTCACCAAAATTAGGTAAATATTGAAACATTTATTTTCAAGTATTGCTAGGTATATGTGTGTTCAGTAATCAAACATTTTGTGTCTTATTATTTCATATTTTGTCTTTCAACATGATTATACCGATTTTATTAAATGTCCATAGCATCATTATGTCAAAATACACCTCAGTTAGCTAGTGCTGTAGAAATAATGTTATCTGGCCAGATGTATCTAGTAGAAGGTCAATACGAAGCAGCTGTTGAAAAGTATAAAATTGGTTTGAATTTGTTGGAAAAGCTCTTGGAAAAAGAACCTCCTGGCATTCGATATAATTTACTTACTAAACAAGTATGTCTAATTTTTAGAGTGTATGTAAATTAAGTGTAATATATTATATTTATGATTTATCTATTTAAGGTGACTGAATGGATTAGTCAGTTAGAAAGTGCGCGAGCATTATTGCAGTCAAAAGATCAAAAAGATGATGATCAACCTGTAGATGCTGTTGATGGTTTGTCATCTTTAACTAAAGGTAAATCAGATACAAAATCTCCAAGAATTTTCAGTGTAGTCAGTAGATTTGTTTTGAGGCCCAACAGCAAGAATAGTATATCCTCTGAAAAAAAATAATCACGTTTGTGAGTTTAATTGTTTTTTAAACTTTGGAAGGAAAGGAATAAAATTAGCTTTTTGTATTAAACGCAAAAGTTATATCTCTCAATAAATATGTTATTTTAAATTAATTAGAAAACTATAATTTTTTAACCTTGTGTTATGTAAATAATAATATTCTATTTTTAACTAAAGACAATGTTTTTATTGATTCATAACTCTTAAATGTGTTTATAAGTGTCTCAAATTAACTTCTGGTGTTTTATACTTTTTTTCTTAAGAACTAATGACGTAATCTATAATAGAAAATATAATACAATACATTTTTAACCTTGAATACAAATTTTATTCACTTTACAACAAGAAAGGTCTTAATTATCTGTGATTTATATAAGTTTAAAATTTGATTTGTTTGTCATTTTATAAACACAAAATTTGCTCACAAAATTTTGCCTTCAGTTCAGTTATATTGACCGTAACTGTTAAAACTATTTGTGCTATATTTACAGGGTGTTGGCTGTTACTCAGTTGTATTTGTTTATTTTTTTGTATTGGAATTGTTTGGGTCAGATAATTTTCATTTTACATTTAACTATTAATTAATATAAACTGTGAAATAACTTTAAGAACTAATTTAATGATTTTTTATTTCTACTAGAAGACTGAAAATGAAATTATTAATTTGCTGTTATTGTTATTTAATAATTTAAAAAAAACTCAATAAGTAAATTTCCAATTGTACTCGTAATTATTATTTTTTAACAACATTGTTAATTTTGTACGCATATTTTTTTTGTACTCATAATTTCACTATTTTTTTTCATTGTGTTGTCAAAATGTATTACTAGAGTGGTTAAAAATATATATTTTGTTTCAGATTCCTGTGTAGTTCAATGAACTTTAATGGAATCTTTGTGTGTTTGACTTCTTGTCCTTCTCAACTTTGTTGTGCCTATTTTAAAATTAACTATGTTACTTGTACAATTTCGGCTGTGATAATAAATTGTTTGGTGTTTCAATTTGTTTGATATCAGTATTCAATAATTTCAAAAATTATAATTTAATAAGAATAAGCAATAAGGATTTTAATACATTTTTTTATATGGTTGCCAATATGTTCCTATACTTGGGAAACACAACTAATTTCATAGTACGTATGCAAACAACAGGCAAACTAGTTTTAAATAAAAGTACTGTTTTATGGTTATTTACCTTACTTAAGTTTTGTGTCAAAATGTTGAAGAGTTTTAAAACATATAGCATCTTTACATTTTTTGTTAATCGGTACCTAAAGTTTTTTCCTTTTTTTTATGTTTCGTGTAGGCAATTGGAAAAAAGTTATTATTGAAAATTATACAAGATGTTGAATTATATTTTTTAAACAATTTAAAAACTGTTTTTGTATAATTTATTTCTATACATAATCACGCAATTGTAAAATGCATAATTTCAGTGGAGTATAAATTGTTTTGCGAGAACCAACTTTGTAGTGACAGTTTTTAAAGAAGAGTAATGAAATTTTCAGTGTCAATTCTAAAGAATTTTTTTTATGTCCTAGGGTTGTTTTAAAAATTTAATTTGGAAAAAATTATTAAATGGATGCAATTGAATTAAAAATATATTACTATTAAGGGTACCTACCAAATTAGAAGGGGTACGATAACATATTTCTTTTTAATGAAGGGAGACTACGCTCCAAGTCAAGCACTGTTATTAACAAAAATAAATGTTAACTTCACTAGGTTTACCAACCAATAATATTCGTATTGTCTTTGCAGCGTGGTCTGAAGTATACGAATATGTAATGTACGTACAGGGTACGTCCTACAGTAATACGTTTTAAAGTGTCTCATCAAAATGTAATCAACTTAGCCGGAATAGGTAGACTTACATACATAGAGTCCAATCGTTTTCTATTTTAGTGTTTTCCACTGCCAAAATCGTGCTGGTGGTTTTTTTTTTCCAACTGAGCAATAAATGTTATACTCATCAGCGGCGATTAGGAAAGGATCAGGTCCCTTGGGTTTCTGCTCGAGTTTTAAAAACCCAACGATTTTGAATAATATAGTCGTAAATTGAAACCGATTATAAAAGAATAGTTTGGTAATTAGGGGTATGTACACTGAAACATTTTGTAAAAATGTAAAGGAATTCACCGTCCCCCGGCCCTCAATATTCGAGCACTGTTTGTAGAAAAAAGGGCAGACTTTGCGTAAGATATATGTGTATACTGTGTTAAATGAATGTAATAAAACACGTCTCGAGTTTAATTAAAGTTTGTTTTCGTAATATTCTAACGCTTTGAAGTTGAAATCATGAATTAAAACAGCTGGCTAACGCATAATAATATAAGGAACACGAAAATATACTAATATATAAAATATATAATATCTATCCGTGGTCGTGTAACTCGCCGTCAAACCTTTGAAATTTCTACGCGAGAAAACGCCCAAACTACGGTCAAATCACGTCATTGATTAAAATAACCGAGCAAACAGAATTAAAAAAAATCAAAAACAATGCGTCCGTCCAACCTCCGCAGAAGAGTGAATTTAATTTTCCGTACGCTCGCAAAGTTAAAAAAAATATGTCAACAACAACTAAACTTTTTCGCGCGCCATGGTCGTAATTCTCGGTTATCGACGCGTCGACGAACTTTAATTTTCTTTTACCGAAACTTTATGTTCAAAACAGCTAATCGCGAATTGGCGTGGCGCGGGGGAGAATTATCTTCTTTGTGTACCGTGGGCTTAAACTTTAAAAAGCTCACTTAAATCATAAAGAGAAGCTCGAACGTGTCCGGCGTAACGGCACGGTTTATGCGCGCGAACGTAGATCATAAATCACTTGTGTAATTGTGTGTGTAATTTAGGTGTGATTACGCGTGTGCTTAACAGTGTATCATTGTTGTATAATATATATATAATATGCCGTCATAATTAATTACAGAACGATTATTAAAACAGTTTTCGACCAGAAGAACGGCGGGTTTGATGCCGGTTCGCGATAAAATCGTGACTTCCGAGTGCTTTGCAAAAATGACCACCACGCGAAATTTCCCATCCACCGGGTAAAAAACCCGCGGGTCATTTAAGCGTGCTTTTTAAGGGCGACCGGGAGGTATGTACCAAAAAAGGGACCGAAACGTTCGGAACCGAAATCGGAGTAGGAAAGGTAAAACGAGACTGGAACCTATAAAACACTGAGTATTACTTTTCGGTGTTCGATTGTAAGGACTGGAGCCGAAAAATTAAAGGACCCGGATTTGAAACCGGCACACATAGGATCTTTAACAGTACTTAAAAAATCAAGAATCCAACCGGAATTCGTTGTCGAGCTGCAAAAATGTATGCGTTTCACGTTTGATATTTGGAATTGGTAAACATTTTCGTGGGCGTTATTTTGTGAAAAGTTCACACAGCGTATTCTCAACAATACACCTTTATAGTGTTGTACACAAATCATTACTGTGCAGCATCCACGCCTATAGTTATCGCGGGAGTTGGTCGTGTTTAGATTTTATCTATTTCTGCGTGCGTCGGTCGAATGAAACTCAGTTTTAGGAATATGTTCGCAACAATAAAAAAAAGAAATATACCATTGGCGAGTTATCTATTTGGTAACGATTATTTTAGTTATAATGTGCAGCGTATATTTTCTGGGTAAAAACTGAATTGTCAGCGTTCTTAATAATCGCCAACGTAGCGATTTCACAGTGGTTCCACGCACGGTTTCGGTTAAAATATTAGTGCCCAACAATGATTGTCGTCGAATTGTCACCGAGGGCAAACGTCCGTTGTGAGGTCTGACGAGTTCAAAATTTGGTATTGAAAAGTTATTAATTATTACGAAAATGATTAATTGGCGACAAACGACGGGATTCCGATTCGGATATTAAAATAACGCACGACGTGTAATTGCAGAGATCGTGCGGGGTTGACATTTTACACATTATTGAAATGTAGACGACAAATTGTTTTAAACCCCGTCGAGCAAAATGCACACAAATACGTGAACACCGCTTTCGGACTTATTACGAATAGGAGTATAGGAAAAATAAACAAAAAATATACACTGCAATAATTGAAACTTGACACGCACTGTATAATATGTTCTTAGTTTTTTAAGGTACTATGTATTTGTTTTTTTTTTTTTAAGGATTAATTAACTCGTACAGCATTGGATGTCTCACCCTATCATATTATTGTCAAGAAAATAAACACTAATAAATTAAAACGCATTACTTGCAACAGCTTATCGGGGGAATTTATCGCGAGGATTTTTTTTATTATAAACAACAAGGCCTCGACTGCATAGGCCATTGGCCGCGATCGTTACGTTACAAAATGATCAATACTTAACCATAGGATATTTACAATTTTTTTTTTTCAATATAAAACGAGTGATAACCATGAATTGATAGACAAAGTTCTGAGGAAAAAACGAAAACGGTCAAATTCCCAGAAGTGTTCGACTTGAAATTTATACGTGTCATTAAAAATGGTTTACTGCTTTCAATTGATTTTGATCGTTTTTATGGGAGTTTTATGGAATTTTGAAATTTTTGAATTTTACGCAGTTATTCCATAAAACCTCTAGTTTTTACGTTCAAGTCTCAAAATTTTAATACAATCTAAACAAGATAGTTATATACACGTGGTTAAAAAATTTAGAAAATTGGTTTACACGATTTTGGTTTACAGTCGATTTCACGTTGTTATTTCGTCGTAAAACTCGTCGTTCCGGGCGGCCGTGTATGAGGGGAACAAATAACTACGGGAAACGTGTTTGTTCCACATCGATTTAGATTTTCTTGATCGTAACATCCAAAATAAAGATCGGACCTTACATAGTACTGAAATAGGAAAGATGCAGATTTGTTTTTATGGTTAAAGTAATGTTTTTACCACGACGTATACTAGACAACTGAACTCGCTCAGAATCGTATTTTCGAAGGCAATCGTTGCTTTCAGAAATTAAACAATGCGTTTAAACCACAACTTCTAAACTATAGTGATCAATCCAAAGCGTAGTCGCTACCCCGTCAAACAACCTACGCGGCGACCTAGACACTGATCCCGGCGCTTACTTTTTTTTTTTAGTTACTAATTATTATGAATACGAACTTTATGAAAAGTCGGAACAGGTTGAGGTTGCAGAGTTAACCTATCTCTTTTTTTAAAAAAAGTTATTTTAAATTAATGTATAATTGGAGTTATTGATTGTTTAATGTTTCAACGCACGCATACGAAACCTTGAACTACGCTGTGAATCTACATTGTAACTCTATCTAACTCGTATAATAACTATAATAATGTCTTGAACGGGTTAGATGATAACCAGTATGGCGCGTAATTCAATATTTTTATTGTATAGGCACTGAATTGAAAACGGGTTAGAGACACATTTTTGTGTTAATAATAATGATTAATAGGAGTGATTAAATATCTACATCGCTGAACTATCAAATTACCAATGCACGTTCCAACGGAGTAGAGTTGATTAATCAATGAACAATTTCATTTTAGAATAGGTACTTATTGCGTAACAAACCGTATAAACAGTTCAAAAGTTACCGTCATTATCGCAGTAATGTCGGTTTTTTGTTCAAGGTTTTCTATTTTTTTTTTTTTTTTAATTTCGTTTTTTAATCGCACCTACGAACTCTAGTCAAACATCCTTTCAGGTTTTAACACTTACACGGGACGTGTAATGCGTGTAATATTTCGTCGCGCCGTAACTATAAGAATTTTTTCTGGGAAAGAAGGTTTTTGGCCAAAATATAGCGAACGGCTTAAGAATTGAAAACTCGCCGCGTTCATTAAAACTAAGATTACCTTCCTGCCAGGGACTGAATGATGGAATGAAATCAACGTGACGAATAAGATGATAAGAAAATTGTAAAAACTTGAAATATGTTATAAACAAAAATTTATGCATTCTGTATAATTTAGACAGTTAATTTTCAACACTGTTACCTACTTCGAATAAATATTACAAAATTACCATATTTAAAACAATTTTTTTTTTTCGGGAGTGATTAAAGAGTGGGAGTGAGAAAAGTGATTAAAATTTAATTTATTTTTGAATTTTTAAAATTTTTAAGGATTATTATGGATGTGCTGTAAAATACGGCGGCAGCAAAACGTTGTGCGGCTGAGATTCTCACGGCGTCAATTTTCAATATTTCTTAAATGGATTTTTTTTTTTAATGAAAACAAGACGGAATTTCGTAAATGTGAACTAGTAACGATTCAATGATCGATTGTTAATTCAAATAGCCTTATTATAGTTGAGTTTTAAGAAAAACACAAGTCGCATGAAAATCTTCAAAACTTATTATAACAATTAGTTTTAACTGTGTAACATCTTATAGTAGTATTTTTCGATCATAAAATCTTGTCAAACACGGCTTTAACCATCACTGCACGGTGTTATAGTTTACGAGTTGTATTATTTTAAAACCATACAACTCACACGTCCCGTGAAACTCAATCAAATATCACTCAAGTTATGAGGGGATAATTTTCATACTATAGTCCAGGGGTCACCAACTAATTTCTATGGGGGTCCGTTTTGAAACTTACCAAACTTTACGCGGTCCAAACAGTTTCAATGACTTTTACTCACGTTAATAAATAGGTATTTATAATTAAATTTATAATTAAATTAAATTTAAATTAGATAAAAACTAATCCGTGGATAAGGCCCGTTTCACATAGACGTGTATCATACGCGACGTATTGTACGCGCGCGTTTTAATTTACATTGGTCAAATTCATACGCGCCACTCCGACGATGGCGCGTTTCCCTCGCCGGTTTGTCGCATATGAACTTAATCAATGTAAAATGAAAACGCGCACGCGGTCCGTAAAAAAAGTGCTCGAGGTCCGTATCCGGACCGCGGTCCGCCAGTTGGTGACCCCTGCTATAGTCTATTATTATTATTATTATTATTACGTAGGTGGTTTCGTTCCATTAATATTAAGCGTTCTAAATTCGTGATTGAATCGCTTCGGTTTTTTAATTTTTAGTGTTTAAAACTTTTTACTCGTAAAGAATCCGGCTTTTGCATTCATTTCTGTTGAAAAGTGACTTTTGACAAACATTGAGAGTCATTTAACACTATAATAGACCCAAAAGTTATTCTAAAAGGTTACCACAGTATTATTCTTTTCAAAACGATTCGATAAAACGCCAACAAATTTGTACAGAACGTGTACAACGGCGTCCGCAACAACTTCATTAACGATTGTGTAAGAACACTCGACGGCCGTATCGATTGCGTGTCGAAGGGAAAACGCGTTGTATTATCGCGGTGAAACACGACAAAGAGCCCACAGGTCGGCCTCTAACAGGTGTGATGATTTTTTTTTACATCTCTGTACCCGCGAATAAACGGGACTAGTTTTTTTTAAACACTTTCTGCCTCGATGAAAAATTATCGTGTCCGGTAATTTTCGAGACTCAGATAATAGAGGAGTGGGTAAAACACTGCTCTAGCCAACACGGGAAGCAGTTAGATACGATCTAAAAACCTATCGAAATACCTTGGGTTATTGATAAAAAAAAATAAAAGGATATTTTCTCACAGTTATAGTGTACATACTGTCGTCGGCACGTTTGTCGATAAAACGCTTTTGTTTTCGCTCCATCGATTCGGGTGTACGCGGGATCGTCCGTCGTCCACCGGTATGATTCAATTGATTTTTTCACTGCAACTCACCCGACAAGTCGCTATCACGTACGGCTAAATTTAAAAACATGTAGGTACCTCCATTTTGAACGTACAAATAAACAAAACTTATTATATGACCTAGTATGACGAAGAATCGTTTTTTTTTTTTTAACAAAAAAAGTAGGTACGCGTTTTGCATTCAGTATTGATTCGAGTGTAAGTTTGTGAAAAAAAAAAAAATACGAATGCATAAAATTTGCATAATATTATAACGAGGGTTATATTATGTTCTACGGCGCGCGGGTACCAGCTGATGATGATCGAAAGTGAACGGCGCGAGACGAACGCGGCGATGATGGCGGCGCGGGTGCAGTTTCGTTGTAGGTTAGGTTTTTCCGCGCACGCCGGCGAAAGAAAATGCGTGACCGTGCGCTGCGTTTTCGGGTGTACGCTGCCAACGACGCGGAAAGCCGGGACGCGCGCGCCACCGCGGAAGGGCGGTCGGCGCGAGGGTGTCTCCGGCGCTGTACAATGATCGCGCGGATCCTTGCGGCGGCGGCGGCGGCGACACGTCCTTTGCAACGGTCATGCGCACCACCGTCGGCCGTTCGATCCGCGCCGCCACGCACGTCGACCGCCTGTCCGCTTCTTCGGCCGGTTCCCCAGTACGCGCGACGACACACGCAAAAGCGCGCGGCGTTTCTCTCTCTCTCTCTCGGGAGAGGGGCTCGAACACACACACACACACGTACACACGGTCGCGCGCGTCATCGGCCGCAGACGCAAAAAATTTCGTCCGTTCGACTTTTTTCGCGTAAACGACACGGGTTTTCGTTTAAACAATAAAATTCTCCCCGTTCTCGCGCCCGATACCCGTAAAGACTAACGGCGCGCTTGCCAGGCCGGCGCCGATCGTCGTCAACGACATGCGTCCGGCCGCGGCTTTCGGCAAGCCGTTTACCTATCTGGCGGCCGCGCAGCCGTCGCCCGTCACCGCCGACCACCGCGGCGGCGGTCAGCAGCAGCAAACCGTTCCGGCGTCCGTTCTGCACACGTTCGCGGCCACCCCGACGCCGCCGGTCAGGACGTCTGCGGCGGCCGCGAAACAGAAACCGCCGCCGGTGCCGCCGCGGGGCGAACAGACCAGACTGACGACGGTGCCGCGCAAGACGGTTTCTCCGTCACCTCCGCCGCCTCCGCCTCCGCCTCCGCCTCCGCCGCCGCCTCCGAGAACGACGTTGTCGCCGCCATCGTCGCGGTCCACCGTCTCCGCGGTAGAAGACGCCGCGCCGTTGCCGCAGCCTCCAGCGCCCGCGGAACCGGACCAAGAAGACCTGTCCGCATCGGCGTTGATCAGCAAGTTTGAAAACGCGGTGAAACCGACGTCGGCGATCGATCGGAAACCGGCGACCGCCGTCGAAGTGGACTCGGGCACGTCCACGTTGGCCGAGAGTACCGACGACGACGACGACGACGACGTCGCCGCGGACATATGGGTGCGGGCCATCGATTCGCCGGTAAAAAACCCGCAAAAAGTGCGACACCATTCGGACAGCGCGATAAAGGTGGCGGCCGCGAACTGTGAGTCGTCGTCGCCGCCGCCGCCGATCGAGAAACGAGCGAGTCTGCCGTCCGACGTGGACAAGAGGAGCAGCAGCAGCCGCCGCAGTTCGCCACCGCCGCCGCCGCAGACCAAATCGGATCCGACGAGGTTCTCGCTATTGCGGACGGCGGACCCTTCGCCCGTCCCGACCGCGGTCAACGGCGGCCAGCAGCAGCAGCAAAACAAGCCGGCGTCTTCGTCCGACGGCGGCGCCAGGAAGATAAGCGCGGCCGAGGCCCTAGGCGTGGTGGCCAAACCGTGTCCGCGCGTGCTGCCGTCGTCGCTGGACGCGGCGTGCCGGCGCCAATCGCTGGGCAACCTCGCCGAGTCCCGTTTCGGCACGATGCTCTCGCACCCGTCGGTCCGCTCGTCGTGGGGCGCCCCGCCGTCCGGCGTCCAGACCGACGTGGAGTCCACGCAGAGCGAACCGTCGTCCGATTACCGGCGGAAGAAGTTCACGAAACGGTGTTCGAGCGCGGACGGCCGGAACCCGGTGCACCATCACCACCACCATTACCACCAACACCACCATAGCGCGCACTACCACACCGTGTCCGGCAGCGGGCGGACGGCCGCCGCGGCCAGGGACCCGGACTTCGGGGCGAAGCGCGCGTTCATCCAAGAGAAACTGCTGGCGGCCAGCGCCAGGCTGCAGAACTCCGGCATCGTGCCGTCGGGTTTGCCGCCCACGCCGCCGCCGCCGCCGCCGCTCGCGTACCACCTGCACCAGCAGAACGGCGATTGCGGCGGCAGGCCGTCCAGGTCGTCGTCGTCTTCGTCGTGCAACTGCGGCCAGCACCAGGCCACGTCCAGGCCGATGTTCGTCAACAAGCGGACGGTGTCGGCCGAGGACCTGTTCCCGTCCGCGGCGGTCGCGGCCGCCCTCTGCGGCACCGACGCCGCCGACCACTTTTCCGGCAGAACGGCGCAGACCGCGTCGTCGTCGTCGTCGTCTTCCGGCGGCGGCGGTCGCGGCGGCTCGTTCGGCCGGTCGCAGCGCGTCACGTTCGCGCTCGATCAGCACCCGCGACCGCAACAGTTGGCCGGAAGGCCAAACGACGGTGCCGCCGAAACGCCGCCGCAGCCGACGACGAATTCGTCCAAAAAGCCGTTCAAAAGCAACCTGAAAGTCAAAGACGCCGCGTCCTGTTGCGACAACGCGGCCGTCCCCGAACTGAACGTGCTCGGCACCAGCGCCGTCAACACCCGGTTGCCGCCCCAACACCCGCACCCTTACGGGCTGCAGCCGTACAAGCTGCCGGCCGTCACTGCCGACGTTCTGCAGGTTGTACAAAATAGTAATAATACATAATAACAATTGGTCCGTCGAGAGCAAGGCGCTAGGGGCGTGTTACACCGCGGTGTCCCGGGATTTTCACGGGGGGGCCTAGTATTTGAACAAAAAAGTAACGGGCGTTTTGTGGAATTTTAAAAATACAACGAACGTTCTTCATTACCCAAACGCATGTATATTGAATCGTATTGTTTTTGAACGCGCCTTTACGTCAGGTACACTGGGTCATAGGCGCAATTCGAAGAGATGAAATCACAAATTTTTTGAAAAGTCGGGGCTGGGAGGCGACTTAAGACTAACTTAAGTTTCACTGGGTGTTTCAAAAAATATGTTGATACGCCCAACGTTATTTTACGCGTCCCCGGTTTACGCAAACGATTAGGTTACAGTAACCGAGTTTTATAAGTTTGTTACGTACGATCGCGGTGTTGGAAATTTAAAACCCAGTATTTGTCGTACTGTAGCTTTTAAAACGCTAAAAGTTAATACGACAGCGTCTCACACGGTTGATGTTACAGTCAGTACGATAAGGTAGCACTGCCAAAATCGTGGAGTATAAAAATATCGTTAAATTTTGGTAATTATTAGTTTGAACAGTGCAATATCGCAATATCGTGTTTTTCTAACCAGGTTAATCGCTATTACAACGACAAATATGCAAACATTATGGTTACGTTTGAACGCAGTACATTACGTAACTAATCTTATTAAACAGAAGTAAAAAAACAGCTGAATTGTATGCGAATCCTTGCGATCGCTGTACATGCTTCAAAAAGTCTTATGTTGTGTACGTTTAAGTACGGTTGTGACACTATAATCGCGCTGAACGTTTAGTGTACTTTTTTGAAAAGGCGTTTCTATGAAAATGTCAAACGTTTGAACGTGTTCAAAGAACTATTTGAAAACTAAACATACGAATAGGCAAACGTGTTTTTATTTATTACTAAATACGCTTTTAAAACGTACCTACGTATACGTAAGACGTATTAAATTTACTTTAGAAAAATAAATGTAAAGATTACATTTTTCTCCAAAATCTTTTAATTTTTCAAACCAACGGCACAATCTTTACTTGTTACTTTACCGAAACACACAGTAATATCGAGTTTTACACTTCCCTCGCCGTACACTTAGTCAATATAACCATGTAATACGTCACTTAGGACCGATTCGAGTCCACCCAGCGTTTTCGTTTACAAATTGCGAAATTCGATTTGAAATCGTTTCATAACACTATTGTGGTGCAGTGCGGTGCATTCGACGTAAACGTGCAGTGTATTTTGACACGAAATACACCGCGAGTTTTCGCGTGCACGCTTCTCTCGTGTTTGGCCAGCTAAAAAACTGCCTCGTCAATGGTTTTCAATGTTTGTCCACAATGACTTGCAATAAACGTACGCATACGTTTTGGTGTAGGTCGAACCATAAATTTCACCGTACAAACAAACAGTCGTCTCGTAAGTTTTGGAAATCGTAAAACTTTTTTTTTTTTTGGATGTACAAATAATTTTACACGCACAACGGCAGAGATGAGTCTGTTGATCGGAATATAATATATATTTTATCGTTATTTCGAAAATCATACGGTTCACATCACGTGTCTCACACTGTCAGTGTTACACAGTAATGTTTGTATCGTCCACCAGAGAGTAAAAACTTGGCTCTTCCGGCACTCGCTCTGGAACAAAACGTGTAATAAAGTCGTTAAAGCCTTCTCACGAGGACCGCGGCAGACTGTGCAGATCGTCTTCGTCGCCGGCTGCGGCTGACCCGTTTAACGACCGTCGAAATAATGGCGATAATTTTGCGACAATTTTCGACGGCTGTTAAAGTACAAATTTGAGAATACACGTGTGGCTATATAAAATGCACGTCTAAATGTAAACACGATTCGAATAAGTTCGTCTGTCGTATAACAGGCCGCTGCAGACGGCAATACATTAAGCGACGACGATATAATGTGCTGAGCCGTAAACCGTAGAAAAGTTAATACATGGGGTTTCTTTTTATTTATTTATTTCGGGGAAAAACGATAAAATAATAAAACAAGAACAATATTGCTATGGGTGCCTCAATATCATTAGGTGCCTACTTGTTTTCGCCGATGCAGCAATCGAGTCGTGTGTTCGAACCATACCTAAACATTGTGAATGTTGGGCAAGTTAGTGAAAAAAATTTACTGCGATAAGTTAGTAAGCTCAATTAAATTGCCTTCAGTTGAAAGCTTAAAGTCAACAACGAAATACAATAGATAAGTTAAGATCGAAAATGAAGTAAACATAACTAGGTTAAATAAAAGTTAATCGTTTATTTTTTTGCAGGTCATTAAACCTAGAGTACAGTTAGTAAAATAAATGATCAAAATAAAAAAAAGTCAATGAACTAGTTTTGGTTGTTGGTCCCTCTTGATAACGAAAAAAAATAAACATGAGTAGTTTTTGCAACAACGATGGTTAAGTATTAACTATAAAAAGTTGAATTAATGCAATACAATTTTTAACTGAATAATTGACTAGTTAAAAAATAATTAACTTTTTAACTTAATTTTAACTTTTTGACTAGTTAATTTCCACCTTTGCATATTGTAAGTTGAGACGCTTGAATTTTTTTTTTTTTTGATTATTCACACATCATATTATATCGATTTGTGATTTTGCTTTTACAAAATTATTCATTATTTAATTTGTTCTCTCAACCGTGTTAAATTCGATCAAATCACATCGGAAGAGTCACATCCACTATTTCCGTTATTATTATACATCGATGCATTGTAGGGGTTTTTTTATGTTTCATAATATTTTTATCCATATGAATAATTCATAGCCTTATATTTTCGAGCTAGCGTAGCAAATTTTTATTATCCGACATTCGTTTTGTTTATTTTCAAAGCAGAAAAGTACTAAATAGGTTTATTTATGGGTCCTAATAATATATTATATAGGCTTTAGTTGTAATCGTTAGCAGCTGCTTCCGACTTTTTATGGAGACGATTAATTTTCACATTTTTATTTTCAATATAACAATAAGTAGAAACGTTTTATTACAAAACTGTTCCGTTTACGTGTGTAGAATGTTATTAAAAAAAAAATTTTCTTTGTACTTTCTTTATTCATTTTGAAAACTTAACTTTCCATATGTATTATAAAATGCAGTGTTTGTGGTGTGCTGTATTCGTTATTAATAATATATTCTAGTCTAACTCCGTATTAAATCGGCGTGACGCCTTTTGATGGCAACGAGTCGATATTGCAGTATATAGTGCAGCACGATTGCAAGGATGCATTTTTTTTAGCAAACAGTACTTATATTTTTGTTTTTTTTACAGATATGAGATACGCGTTTTGAGCATATCGGCAACAGACGCTTATTTTACGCTTTACTGAGCTTATACGCGGGATTCTTGCAAAACGATAAAGTACTTCTACATATTTATACTCTCTGTATCGGTTCACGTCGTACATTTTTTTTAACTGCAGTTGGTTCGGTTGTGACTTGCGGGCGCACAAACAATGCGTGTACACAGCGGGAGTTATGGAGCTACTAATACTTTAGATATTTGTAAAAACCACCCTATTTTTCAACTCTTACGAAACGTCGTGGTCTTTTTAATAACACCTTCGGCATAATTCTGTCGGTAAATACGCACGAACTCATTACGTGTTTTCGGGTTATACGACTTAGCGTTTCGATCTTTTGTTCAAACGCGCAGAATACTAAACCAACATATTATAATGTACGTACAGGCCCATATTGATGCGAGTTTTACAAAATAATTTTTTTTGCGAATTGCTATTGGTAATCGATTCTCCAATTCATCTAGAAAAAAAAAAAATTCCAAGTTATTATTTCATACGTTATTTGGTTATTGTCATCCACATTATTTCACAATGATTATGTTGAAATATATTTGTAAGCTATCGTTTACACTTTGTGGTTATTAAAACTGCAGTTTACAACATGTTCGGTTTTCACCACACGTCAAATGTTTTCTCCCCTATCGGGATATCAAATTATCACTATTAATTCACGTCCAAAGTGACAGAATGATGTTTTCACTTTCATCTGCAGTTTACTCGTATCTTACAGAGTTTACACGAATAATATTGACGTGCCTTCCTGTTTGGTGGCTATAATACACATATAGACACCGCAGAGATACCTATAGTAGGTATATGTACAGTTTAAAATTGTAAGCTATAGTAAAACTATTTTTGAAAAATAACTAGGGCGATATCAAATAAAATACACAATAGATTTGCAAAACCTTTCTTGAACCTTTAACTTAAAATCCTGCCTTGCGACAAACGGTATTTTTTCAAAACAATCCCTAAACTTTTTGATTATTTAAGTTTCTCGTTTTTAATGATTCGCTTGAAAAAAAAAAAAAATATTCATAATTTTTGCTTTGAATATCATCCCCGTCAGAAGACGATAAAAATAACATACAATATTGATCTACTTGTAGAAATACATTACGCTCTTATATTTCCCATATTATTTTTTGAAAATTTTCGTTTAAGATAAAGTTATTTTAAAGTTTTTGTCCGCAGTTTTCAATTATCAGTTTTTTTTATTTCCTCAGATCCTATATAGATACCGGTTCAGGTTGAATCATATACGAGTATATCATTAAAACTATCAACCTATAAATTCTTTCTGCGGTGTTCATGCATTATATCCACCGTAATAAATTACAGTTTTCAAAAGATAAAATCCAATTTTCTAGAATACTGTCGGTTAAGAATTACAATTCATCAACTCGTAGATATTGGTATATATATAATGTGTTGTCTAATAGATAAATTGTTCTTTAAATTTTCTCTCTTGAAAATAAAATAAAGGCACAATGGATAACACAAACCTTGCTATGTTATTGATTTTTGTCTCGAATGGTTGTTGTTGTTTTACGGAAAAGTATAATTTTTCATTATTTATCCTACTCATCGATTATTTCTAGTTTTTACATAATTATTTTTGTCATTACGTTGTTACTTATTGAAAACTTTAAACAACTACTGTTTTTAACGTGATGAATGCTTCTTTTCTCTTTTTTGTTTGGTTAATACTTGCAAAATATTAATTTCATTCATTAACAAAATAAAAATAATTCGTGGTGATCTACATATTGGTATACTATAGCCATTATTATTATTTTAATATATATCATCACTTATCTTTAGCTCCGAACATAAAGTTTCTTCCTAAAATCTCTAATACAGTAAAATGTGTCACGAGCACGATGGCGAATTAAGACGGTATTTTTGGGGTGTATATATGTTTTTCGATTCGGCATAAGATTTCATTTCATTCTATAAAAAAGTGATATTTGATAAAATAGTTTCAACTTAAGTCTATGAAGTGTGCTTTTAAAAAGAAATTAAAATATCGATATCACATCACGTTTAACAATCTATTTTGTGTACAATCAAACTAGTTGAGTAATTTAGTTATGATTCAAAATTAAAAAAAAACAAGGTATTATTGTCTTTAATATATGTATATTATACATGTATGTTGTTGATTTTAATATTTGCACATTTTTTATGGGGAAAAAAATTGTGTTACAAATAGGTGCTGCAAGAAATAATATTATCAGGCCTCAGTTTGTTTTTACCATTATAACTTTGTTACCACTGATAATCCGACAAGTCCCATTTATGTTTTTACTATCTATGGTAATTTTACAGTCATAATAAACATATTTTTAGCATATATTAGTTATTACCCATCAATAAATAATGTTATAATATGTTCATTTTTATTAAATTGAAAATTTACAAAATTTTTACCTCACCGCTTGAAATGCCAACAAACCAGAAAGGGTTGATTTATCAAATGTCACTCCAAAACCACTACGTTCTTTCTTGTTAGTAGGTACTGTATAGTATAGTGTTTACATTTAATACTGAAAATAACATAAATACGATTTTACTTTAACACACTAATTTATTAGTAACGATTATTTATAATACGTATTTTATCATATGCTTCGTGATCAATTATTTTTCAAGAATAGGTAAAGGTAAAAATATTACCACGTGTATACACGCATAGTATATCTACTATCCCTATAGTACATCAACTATCAGAAGAAAAATAACAGTCCTGGGAATGCTGACATTTAGAATCTCCTTTCACCATATAGACCAAAATTCAATGAGTAATGACTGGGAAGGACATCTTTCATCAATCATCGTGAAACCTGCAAAGAAACGCATCTGCAGAACAGCCAAAGTTTTAAAAATCACTTTTAAAATACCAAGAGTCTTATATATACTTGGAATTCAAAACGTCATTAGAACCAATCACATTTTTTTCCTTCGTAAACTTCATCAATGTATAATCGTTTTGATCTCATTAATCAACAAGAAGTTTGAACGTTTCATCCAAAACTTGAAATAACCGTAGGTACTTCCTAAAATAATAATTCTTCGACTCTAACGGATAACAATTGTTTTTTTTATAAAGTATAATAATAAAAACAATAATTTAAAACAATCAGAAAGATTATATATTCTATAGTAATAGTGTTGTATGAATATTATACAAAATACATTACCATAATAGTGCTATAATATGTTGTCATGAAAAAAATAGTTAACGATTCGTTCGTATCTCTTTTGATTTTTATTGTTCTGTACTTATAAAGTAATCATTGTTTTTTTATACATATATAATATATTTTTTTTTACATTTTTGATATACCTGGAATACACTGGTGAAGCAAGTGAAGCGCAGTCTCGTATTCTGTGATTTTCATAGATAATAAAAATATTGATGGGACATCGCCAATTGAGGTCACTATATATTTTTGCGGTCATTAACTGATAATAAGTTGAAATTTGAGACCGTCTGTTTACATTTTGTAATGTATATTTTGTAGTTTACTCTCTTCGTTGTTTTTTCGGAGTCTAAATCGTGAAATTAATAATAATAGAAAAAAAAATCATTATTAAAAATCAATTGATAAAAACTAGAAAAAATATATCCGAATTTCACTGCGGTCCACGGTTTGAGGAGCACTACAAACTGCGCCGATGTCGAACTCCTGCAAAATCAAATACTTACATTAAACAAATGGTTTTTAACGGGGGCGCGATACCGCCCCCTTGGGGCCATTTCCGTTCCTTCCTGGGGTGATAGGTTTAAAGCAGACATTGGTGACGGGGGGTGAGCTTTCGAATGATGAATAATGGTTTTTGTTGACATTTTTAAGTATGAACAGGTGCTCTAGCACATTAGATCTAGCACTCAAAGTCTGAATATATTGTATGGGAAAAATTAAATTTTTTTGTAAAGTGGAGTAGAATAAAACGCTTACTATGTATTTTTAATACAAGTGTTTTTATTTTAATTTAGAATACTGATGTATGTCGTATTTAAAAAAAAAAAAAAATTGATTGGCAGTATTGGGTGGTGTTAGCGGTCACTTGTGGTGTCAGTGGAAAATTTTTTATACTTTCACCGATCGTGACTCGCAAACTCCCAAACCAGGGGTGTTGAAAAATTTTAAGGTTAGGTTAGGTTTTTAGGTTTCGTATAAGTCGTCACCGATTGGAACTGTGCAGCAGTGGTGGCCAACGTGCCATGTTTGAACAGAGCGAAAACGGTCGAACCGATTTGACTTCCGGTGTCTGAAATGTGTCCGTTTAAAGTTTTTGTGTCGTTTAGGTTTTTTTGAAACCGATCGAGTGTGTCTGGTAGTTTTTGAGAACGTAAAGTATCACCGATTCACGGCTGCGGCTACGTAGTTCTGTTGTCGATGAAACAGATGAAAAGCCGATTTCACTGCTGTTTTCAAAAAAAACTATACATCGCGTCGTTTGCTCATTTTCAAACAGAGTAGAGTACGTTATTATTATTAGTTGATATGGTTAACAGTAGGAAACGTTCGCGTTGTGCGGACAGAAATCTACGGTTACTCGTAGGCTTTTGTTTGTTTTTTCGTATCCGTTTTATCTCACCGTAAAAATAAAATCGTTAGCCGACCACCTCCGGTGCTCTCTTGAGCGTCTGGCGCATCCGTCCAGAGCGGACGAACGGGTGGAGCGCGCGTGCGTGAGCGAGCGCCAGAGGCCTCCTAACAATGACGACTCGGACGATGTGCTGCACATCGCTGCGCATGAATCGCGCGGTCTCGAGTGTCTCGTCGTCGCACACACGACGTGATAAACGAAATAAACTCGGTAGTAGAATAACGGATTGTTTCGCGTTTGTTACGGTAACAATAACACGTATGTGCGAAACACTCGAAAGCGACGAACGGGCGAGAGAGAGACCACCACCCGCCCACGTACCCTCGGGAAGCTGGGAATGAAGAACTACTAATAGGCACAGATACGAAACATAATTACAATACTTGCGACTATACTGAAGAATAATCAAAAGAAAAAGAGCGTAATATTATTCGCGCGTTTCGAAAGCACCGGTGTGGTCCAGTGTGTTTTGAGAGATGTTTTTTGCCGACTTGCTCTGGCTTACCATCGGAGTGAGACTTATCGCGAAAAAGTAGACGCGACACAGCAGGCGCCGTCGTATTATTATTATTATTACACGCCCCACGGGGATGATTCGACGTTTTCGCAAATTTTGTGCCGTAATAATAATAACGTGTTTGTGAGCTGTGGCTTTTTCTCGTTTCGTTTGGAGACGGTTTCATTTCGGATTGTCGCCGTTATAAAAAACCGTGTCGCGTAATCAAATCGTTAGAAATTCGTATTTTTTTTCTAAGACGTTTTGTCACGAGACGAAAATTAATTAATACGTAAACAAAATCGTGAAGATTTATCAGCGTCTGCGGTTCGTTCTGCGAGTAAAATATAGTGTCTACTCTACAAAATATCACGAGACCATAACAATATTTAGAGCAGATATTTTCAAGAACCGTATACACAGCACAATATTAATAAAGATGGTAGGTTTTGTATACGCGATTGCTACTCACGAAGATTCAAAACCTTTTCTTTTCTTTCAAAAACGTCATAAAGTTATAATTTTAATTGTCGCGTTTTTTTTTTTTCGCCTGCGCGGCCAAAAATATTACACCTGTCAATCGGTGATACTTGTTTTTTCGTCTGTGACACAAAATTGTCTGCTGTAGTACTAATCGATTACCATATTGTTCATAACCGTTATCAAAATAACTCTGAGTGCTTGGCCGGTGTACAATTCGTAATAATTTTTTTCATAATTTAAAATTTTAGTGGCGAATTTTAGTTACGTACATCCTAACTTAACTTACGTGTTTTATATTAGCTAGTGAAATACGCATATTCGAGTTTCGGCTGTCAATCAAGTACCTACCTACTTAGATGTAAGCTTTACTTCTGAAAAATAACTAAATATAATATTTCGGTATTCGAGATTAAAGAACAATCGTTACTGTTGTCTGTAAACTTAATTGAAAAAACACGATAACACACTCGTTAAACATTGATCTCTCTTGCAAGTTATATACGTGTAATTAATTTACGAACTTTGCATCAGATCAACGAGTTTATAATATGTATATAGTTATAGTGTATTTATAGACTTTTCTATTAACTGTTTTTAATTTATTTACGGTGAACATATTATAGTGAACTACGTATTTTAGTATAGTAAAGTATACTAATATACTAAGTGTACATCCGTGTACTGCATTACACGCAATGTTTATGTTTATGTTATGTATTTTTAAGGAAACGCGTTGTTAACGCGCGTTCGCAATTATTTTATTTCGTACGAAATTAGTTCCGGAAACCGTGTGCAAACTGAAAAAGGAAACAGTTTAATTGTGCATGGCGAATATACGCGCCGCACCCGCTTTGAGTGAGCAATTTTACCAGGATTTTTATAAATCGATCCAGCCAACAACAAAATTTACGCATTTGCGGTGCAGTGTTCGCAATGCGTAATGATTTTTATTTGTATAAAAGTATTTATACGATTCTACACATAAATTAATTTAAAAGCGAAAGATTTGACAAGCTGACCGTTTGTTTGACGCGTGAAATGTTTATGCAGAGTTTGTATATTTCATCTGTTTTGATTGACGGAAATACCACTGAAGCCGACCATACGCGAAGACGTGATTGAAAGACCGAATATTTTAAACGCTAGTATTTATAAATCTTATACAGTCACTTGTGAAATATTTTAGTACAAAAAAAAAATTTTTTTCCCCAGTACGTCTCATTAGAATATAATATATTAGGTTAAAAAACGTTGTAAAAACGTTGAATCTAGGATCGAATTTATTATTGAATATAATATATACATTGACGAGTTTGTCGCGTTTTTATACGAGAATAGAAAAACGTGCAATATTATTACAAGGTTTTGTTCTATATAATCCCTAAAGTATGGGTAAATATTGCTCTTAATACTATATATTTGTATATTTTACGGTTTGTATTCTATAAATGCGTAGGTATACGTGCATGCAGGTGTATCAAATTTCAAATTTGACCGCAAAACATAAAAAACCGTTTTTTATTTTGAGAATTTGAAGAGTTCTCGACGTAACCAATTATGGGGGTTCGCTTATGTGTTTGTTGTTGAAAAACAAAGATGAAAAGTGTTTTCCATTTTACAAGTACATAGGTACCGTAATAACAAATGGTGCAGTGACAAGAGGTGTCGAGTATATATAGGTACTTAAAAACATTTTTTTTAAAATTTTTAAATTTTAATGCACACAAAGTGCAATATTGTTTGTCTTGAAAAGGCTGATGACTCTCTAAAGTGTTGTATACCTAATAGTTGCATAATACTTAATTGAAAATTATACGCTAACAATTTTGTGTTTACAACGAATATATTTAATGAAATTAGTGTGTTTGTGTGATTTCAGGGCAAAGGAAATGCTGCCGTAATGAAAACGTTGCACAAGCCAAAGGTAAGCCACGATTATTATGTTAAATCATAAAATCCTGCACGAACAAAACAAACACGAGAGTATAGTATTATGATTAATATTTTGTGTACATACAATTATTATAATATGATATATATATAATAACCTATTTTTGCATTCACATATATATATTTTTTTTTTTTACGTCTTAAACATAAATGTGTTTTAAAAGATTTCTAATTAATGGCACAATATAACTATAAAAACATCCATTTTATTTATTTTGTATTAACTTTCTCCCCTTTTTTCAATACACATATTTGAATTAACAAAACAATGCGAGATTTTTAACTTTTAATACTTTTGATAATTTTTTAATTGAATGTAATAAAGCATATTTTTACGGTATTCCTAAACAAGTTTTGTCGACTATGTCATTTGCCTTATATATGTACTTATATCGTATGCAGCTAATACAATGTTATGACAAAAGCAGGTCGGTTTTTCAGCAATAATTGTAATTGCAGGTAGGTATTAGAGCTGTATACGTTTTTTTCAACGGGATGGATTTAGTGACAAAATGTTTGTGCGAAAATCCTTTGTTACGAGATATTATGTAGGTAAAAAAAAGTCAAATACGTTTAAAAAATGTTTCGTTGGAAATCAACCGAAAAAATATATACGTATAAGTTATGATAGCTGCAAGTGTGAGAGTAAAAAACCCTACGTATACAGAAAGATCAAAAGTTCAAAAAGTCGCTGGTAAAAAAAAAATGCTTACGTTTTGTATTCAGAAAATGAATGTTCGGATAAAAGTTAATACCTACGTTTTTTAATAATCTATAAATAAATGTTTTCAGACTGTTTATGCGCGAATACTGGAAAAAGTTGTCGAACACTTTAAAAAGTATTCAAGTTTTGTATATATATATTTTCGACCGAAAAAAATCACGATGAACAAAAACAACTGTCACCGACACGTCATGATTTTATTAAGTACAAGAATGATAATATATAGCGTTGTACGATAATTTTTTTCACGATGCCGGTAGGTGTTAAAAAATACAAAAATCGAGATTATAAAATATCAGAATTGTATTCCTAGTAGTGTAATAGCTGGCCGCGTGCGCTTAAAAATGTAAAACGTTTTCTATCTCCTCGGCAAATTCAGAACTAAACGTATACACAGAATACGTATTCGAATCGTAAAAAAAAAAAATAGTATTCAAAAACGATAAAAGTGCAAAATTTGTTCGAACGTTTATTCGATTATAGAACACGTCGCAGAAGTTGCACGCTAAAAGCGCACAGGTGTCCGCCGCGTATTAATTATTATCAATCAACAGAACGGATGTGACGTGTGATTGATGAGTTCTCGGCTGCAAGTTATATTCCCCTGCCGCGATATCCGATCGCGGGAAGTTTAATTATCCGGTGTCTATCTATATACGTTACCCGTTACGTCTTGTCACCGATAATCGTACGAAATTCAAATAAATATGAATTCTATCGTTGCAAGACCGTTACGTATATTTTCCGATTTCTCGTTTTGAACGTAAATAAAAACAACGTTAACACGGCACATGGTTTTAATAAATATTGTACAAAAACAGAAAGCGTTTTATAAACAGTTTCGTGATACTGTTCAGCGCAAACAGTAACGATTAAATTTATCGGGGTGTCAATTATTGCTCGTACAGAATATACCGTTCGTTCATTCATTTTTCCAAACCACTTTATAGCGAATCGATAAAAAAAATAGTACAGTAGCTGTACAGTATAACTCGGTGTACCGATCGATAATTTTAAGTTTTTAGAAATTTCATATTCTTTGAATTATTTATACGTCTGTTCGCAAAACGGAATGATAATACGATTGATGACATTTAAAAATAAGACACAGAAATCACAGTAAAAGCCTCCCATCGCAGTGTAGGATATCTAATACAAACATCGAACCAGTGACCCGCTCAAAGCGAAGCGCAGTGGTGGTTATTATACAAATGAAAATATACATAATTACGCATGTTTTAAATACACTATTTTATTTTTGCGTGCTATTAAAATTAAAACGTATCGTTTTCAATTGTGGTGTTTTCGAGCCGTATCACAGTAGGTGCTCGAATCCATGGGGTTTCATTTTAATTTTTACAAAATATTTTAGCGTACACCCCTTCAAAATTACTTCCCCTCGTGGTCTGGGAAACAGGGTTCGTAACAGCTCACTAGATTGTTTTTTTTTTTCAGACGACGTGTTGTTTCCTTTAGCGTAATGCGCGTTTGATCCGGATATTTTTCTGTACGCGAGATACACGCGCGTGATTTCGACAAGAATGTTCGTTGAATTATGCCCATAAAACTCGAGAGTCAAAAGAGCGCGTGTTATCGCGTTTGGCCCGCGGAACGAACTGTACGAAAGTTTTCCCCGTACGCGTCGTAAATATTAAGCGAAAACGTATTTTCTCGTGCTGTAGACTTTGGGGAGAATACAGATTGAGACCACGAAGACAAAGTTGTGAATATAGGTATGTACAGTACGTGTATGGACGCAGTTCCTACGCGCGAGTCGTCGAGAACAAAGTAGAAAATCCATAAACGCGTTAGCCGAAAACAACGAAAAAGAAACGAAAACACGAGCAAGTAATGTATGCACGGATCTTCCGTAGCGGCGAACAAATGTTATATGTTGTGGTGTAAATCCTCGGGTTCGTGGTTTGTGTACATCTATAATAATTGTACGATGCACGCGATAAACGTAGAGATTCCAAACATAATAATTGTAGTTTGTAAATTATTAACCCGAGAAGAAGAACACTGAAAATCTATATATTTTCGATAGGATTTTATCGAGTATTTTGGACGGGATTTTTTAAATTTAGCTTAGCTCCACAAAAGCACTTACAGTAGTAGGTATACTACACATTTGCTTAAAGCGTCAATCACGAGACAAAAACCATCAACTGTACTACTGGTTTCGACACGATTCCAACGAACAACGAAAAATCGAGTTTTAAGCCACAGAATAACCAGAAGGCTCTTGAATTATACTCGGGTTCTCGTACGGGGGATAGATTCGCTACGACCGTCGGGATATCAGCGTAGCCCGTACAGAGATAATAATGAATTATACACAACGTTCTGTGGTGGTATAAGACGACTTATTGGTACGACAAATATTGTTCATAATTTTATTGTACGATAATAATCGCATCGCGGAAAAATATAACATAAAAAATCAGTTTCAGCGGTAAATAGCCAGACAGAAAGACACTTTTTAATTATTTTCTAATGTTGGCCACAAAATGTATCCCCCGTACATTTTTCACTATAATCTTCCCCCATTAAATGAGCCTTCCGGCTATTCCGCGCTATATAGTGTTGGCTCGCACGTTTTTCTCTGCAAATTCCATCATAAAACACTTCACGTAAACTTATATGGAAAACAATTTTAGTGCGTGGTGTATAAACATCAGCTGCTGGGCTCGTGCCACGCGCATGAGATTTCAACTGTTACACGAATGCGGTAGTCGGACTGAAGTAAAACCGTGTAGTAAGTTGAAAACAACGTATATTATTATATAATATATCCGATCGGTTGCTGTTGTTCAGTAATTATGGTACTTATTTTCAAATAAAAGCCGGTGAAGTGTATAAAACGACGTTATAAGACTTTTGAGACATAGTATGCGATAAAAAAAAAACGACTTACGTCCTGTGCTACGTCCTATGTCATATAATTGCCATGACAACAGAAACTCATTGTTAGTTGTAGGTAACTACCGGAATTTTCTTTTTGCCCTAATTAAATTATTTTTGCGTTATATTATCCATAGTGTCGTTCAAGATTCTGTGGCAAAATGCGATAAACCCGTATTATTAAGGCGTGAGCAGTGTATAAGCTGCAGCCCATGAGAATTTTTAACATTCTTAGCGTAGCAAGGAATGTAATTTTCTTACGATACATAATGTTTTTATTCATTTTTCTGAAAACACTTTTTTTGGAAGTACAGAAACGCTCCGCGACCTTATACAGTTGCTTGACGCAAAAGAGATATGCAAGTTTATGGCTCGAGTTGGTACATTAATTGGTTAAAAAGGGCCGAGCGCATTAGTACATGGGTATACCGATTTCGAAAAATTTTAAACGATTCGCAAATTTTGAAACAATATTTTGCCAGCTTCAAAATGTCTTCAAAATTTTTAGTTGAAAATCGATACAATGCAATTTGAACAACGTGTCAAAACTTTTACAGAAACTTCAAAGAATATTTGTTTAATTATTTAGCTAAATACAAAACTAACACCATTTGAGTGTTTGTCATTTGACTCCCTCCGAGCTTAGACTCCCCCTCTCTTTTTAAACGAAAACATTATATTTGTCGTGTTTTATTTTTTCGTCAAACGATTAGAATGGTTCACCTACGAAACTACAGTTAACGGCTAAAAATTTAACTTGAAAAAATATCACGTCAGTAAAAAACTATGAAATATTTGTACACGAATAAAAGAAATGGGCACTTATTTTTTCGCACATAATACAGTATTATACGCTCCTTGGATGAACCGTTGTTTGTGCGTACATCAATTATTATCAAACAATAACCGTCATACAGTCAGTTGGGTAGTGGTAAGTTGTATTTTCTCGTGCGTACAAGCTTGTATTGGAAAAGAGTGTAATTTTGTGTTCGGTTTTTGAATTTTTTTTTAATTGTTTTTGCAATTATCAAATACTTAACGTTTTTGCAATTCTCGACATTTCTTTCACATGGCATCACGCGCCTTTGCGACCCCCAGTTTGCCACCGCGTCCGACAACTAATATTTTTTATTATTTATTTAGTAGTTATAGGTATACTAGTGCACTCACAGTGTATAAGCTCAAGAAGTCTAGACTCAAGTATTAACGCACGGTATTAGGGGTTGTGTTCCATCGCGTTATAATCTTACGGCTCTAAACAATATGTTAATTAAGGATTACGTTACATACATATCGTATTAACGCAAATGGCATCAAACTTTGTGAACTCAGAATTACCCAAAGTACAGCGTAACTCGTTCCGCTTCGCGTAAAAAAACAAATAACGATACCGTTTCGTTCGAAAAACATCTCTGAAGTTTCGTTTTCCTTGCTGAAAGTAAAGGGTTCTGTGATCACGCCGTAAAAAAGAAAGAAAATCATAAGCAACGTACACGTAAAACAGTTTAAACTAACATTGTTGTTTGTTTTCCGCAACGTTTCGCATTACAGTCCATACGGAATTTGGCGTCTTACACTCTGTGGTACCGCGGGCGCAAAACCAATAACGCTCGCGACGGAGCGGCCGGGGACATCTTTTTACAGCACCGGCGGAAAAACTTTTTTTCACCACAAACTGGTGTCGAATACTGTTTCGAGAACGAAAGACCCCCCCAATAAAACTGAACTATAGTTGTTTTGTTGTGGGTGTTTTTTACACCCTGCAAAAGCTTTCATTTCGACGCAGCGGTTTTGTTGAGCACCCTCGCCGCGCGTGCTGCATCGTCGCGCCGCGCTGCACCGTGAGCGCGTGCATCGTACGCGGGACTCGCCATCGCTCGGCTCGCACACCCCTCTGGCGCGCAGCCCCGACGACGGCGGACACCGCGTCGAATCGATTGCACCCCGCCGCGCGGTACGCGGTTGGTAACACTGCGCCCGTGCCGCCGAGACCAAAATGGTACAGGACGTAACCGCCCGCGCAATCTGTCACGCGCGCAAGAATTGTTCCGATAGCAAAAATGTTTTTCGTTTACACGAAATACCGTAAACAGCGTTGATTTCTATTGTACGAAGGCTGCCGACAGTTCGCGGACAGCGTGTTACCGAGCTCGCGTCGACTTTCGTCGCAACAATAAACGCGCCTGAGAAAACAACAACGAAACGTCGGCGTCCCACGCACGCACGCACGAATCGCTCCACACCCCCCCACCCACCCCCCCACGCCCGCCCCCCCCCCCCCCCTCGTCGTACCGACTGCCGCCGCCCGCAGCGCCCGTAGTTGGACCGGCACCGGCACCGGTCGGCGGAACGTGTGTGTCGGTAGTACTGCCATTACCCGGTTTCTGGTCGCGCGTCCCGTCCGTTCCCCGGCGTCGATCCGTTATCGTGTCGAATCCGTATAACAAATTGGACTATCGGTGTCTTTTTTTTTTTTCCGTCGGTTCAATTCGACTTTTCGAAAGGTCGAACGGAGTCTTCGCAGAGCACGCCGTTTCTCCTCTCACGCCGGCACTCGATCGGTCCGCAAGAACGCAGTCGGAACGCTCAACACGTCTTACGTATGTTGTGCGGTTGTTTTAGCCATTTTTTATTTACACCATTTAATCTCGAAATGCGCGATTTGCCATCCGCAAACGCCGCCTCGTCGGTATGGTCGAAAAATAACGTGTTACCTGTCCGAAAGACGTGTCCGCGCGACATCACCGTTGTTGTTATTAGGATCCGGTCGGTCTTACTCTCGCGGTCGACGAATCATAAAGCCCGCGCTTTTTGTCCCAGGGTCGGGAGAGTAGCGGCCGACAACAACGTAACAGCGTGTAAAAAAAACAAACAAAAATTCCAACCAAATTTTTCTTAAACCCGACCGACGTTGTTGTGTGCAACAGAACGCGGGATTAACGGTTTTTTCTACGTTCAAAAACAATCGGCTTGTGAGACGGGTAAATGGTTTTTTTATTCCCCGACAAAACCACCTCGGGGGGACAAGACGCATGTGTTTGCGCGACCGTATAGGCCGTTCACAAACTGGTTTTAGCAGCAACGACACAACAACCGGCCACTATATAGACGGAGATTATTATTATTCCGAAACGTCCGTACGTATTATCACGATTATTTTTCTCCGTATAAAAAACGTAACACGACAATCCCTATTGTGTGATAAAATGTTGCGTGTCCCGACGCGACGACGTCGGATTTTCTCCGAAGCAATTGTCTCCCTGGATCTCGTACGTTTCGTGTGATACGATACGCTAAACGAAATATTATTATTGTACACACGATGGGTGGTAGCGCGTTTCAATAACATTTTTAAACATAGGGGGATCAAAACAAATCAACAGTGTTGAAAAAAATTGACCGCGGTACGTTCGGTTAGGAGTTGACGACGAAACAATTTCACTAGACGAAAACGAAACGGACAGAGACGGTCACCTATAATCATAAATTCGTTTGCCAAAATGTACATGAAAACCTACCAGTGTGGCGTCGTGTCTGTGGTATTTTCAACTCGACGTATGGAAAATAAATCGTCAAAACGTTCGTTGTCGGTTCCGCTTGACGACGAAAAACACTTAATTTAAAATATAAACATGGATAACTTCGCAACAACATTATGATTATCGTGTAAATGTGAGTTGAACTAACGCAATAAACCGAATAAACAAAAATAATTAAATAGTTGAAAAACAATCAACCGCAGTTTAACTCGACTATAACTTTTTAATGCCTTTGTAAATCAACGAAAAATCAACGTTACGCGGCCTCGAGTATTTTATCGATTCATTCATTATTATGTCTAATCAAATTTTACAAAACGTGTTTTAAACTGTAACCACCCAGTACGCATTTTTATATCGAAAAAGAGTTATTTCGAAAACGACCGGAAGGAACATATTTATGTAAACTCCGTTCTGGAAGAATTTCTTATACGTCGTTCATTGTAAAATTGAAAAAAATACAAATTTAACAACAGATTACAAGTACCTTAGGTACCAAACAGATTTCAAAAACCATAATGATATTTTTCAATATTTATTACACTGCTTGCTTGTTTTTGTAATTAAAATAATATATAAAGTAGGATGTTTCTACGTATTCCTGAAATCCGAGTCAATCGTTTTTTATTTTTACCATTCGTTGTTGTACCGATATACCCAATGAAAAAATGTTTCGTTTTTCGTTTTCCCATGTTACCTGATGAATTGGCCAAAACGTGTTTGTAACTAATGAATGAATGACTCGAGGCCACGCGTTGTATTTTGTTTATTTATTTTCTGCAACATTTAAGTCTCGCGTCGTCCATCCCCGTGTCTATACCTTTTTTTTTTCACGGCTGGTCGTAAATTGAAAAATTGAATACAACACTTCAACGACAGTATTATTCAAACGTATGTTGCGATTACAGACACTTTGGCTATGAAAAATTCAAGTACTGTTTTGTATCCATCCACATTAGAAAACAGACAACGTATAATAGAGTTTGACGAATTCGTTTTCCTACGTCTTTTTAATCGAAACCGTTTTACAATCGCCGTAACGGTGTTAATACTTATACTCAACGAGTAACTAAACCATTTTAAATACCCGAGAGCTTTTAAAGGTTGTTTTTTTTTTTGCCCATGAAACAATTAGTTTGGGTATCACAATGCAAATACATATACCCAGTCACAATCGACCCTGTCAAATCCTGCCCGTTTGAATATCTTTTTGGAAAATTTTTGAAGCGCATTCTGTCGCGGCCGCTGGTTACTTGCATAAACGAAAATAACAACGTGCGTCTGCATTATAAGATGCGCAATCAACATAATTTGTGAATACGTTTGGACTATAAATTGTTGTTGTTATTAGGAGGCATATTTTCGTTCGATTCGCTTTTTTAAAAAAACAATCGCCCACTATTGTATGATTCCCCAGTATAATAAATAAATGCGCGTTCGTATTCGCTTTTTTTTTCACGAATTCTTATTTTTTTTTTCAAATGTGCACGGGTAGGTCGTAAAACATTTCACTCAATCGCGCGGTTCTTCGTTAAAATCGATTTGTTTTTTTTTCCACGACGTACGATTTCGCAGAACGCCTGGGAAGATAGCTTTCGTCTCGTTCGAATTGTTATTATTCTTCGGGCTGGTACGCGCGGTCCCCGTATAAAACACGCGTAGAAAAACGATAAACAACGCGATACAATTAAATAATAACACCGTTGTTATAAACTCGTTGTGATAGAAACTCGACTATTTTTTAACTTATTCGGACGACCCGGCGGCAGAAGACCAGACGCGGCCATGCGGTTTCTTCCAGGGTCGCCGCACGTGATGTTGCATTCGAATGACGCGCGATGGGAACCGTACGTGCGTCGGCACGATTCGGGCTCGAGTGTTGTTCAACAACAATGAATTATAATATTTTGTTGAAATATTGTTATTAAACGTATTTATTTTCACCGCGGTATATTGCTCGGACCATTTTTCCCTCGTACAACTATGGTATAAAATATTCTACTCGTCGGTACAAACTCTAGTTGTATAGATACGCCTGTGCGTGGCGCGCCAAAAATACTTTTGTAAAGGGGTTGAGACGCTCCGTTCACCCGCGTCTCCCATTCATCCCGGCTATCATGCCCGCAGACACGTTAACTTTTATTTAATCTTCAAGAATCACGTATCACTTCGTTTTTGCTCGTGAGTCGACTTTTGTCGTCAATCGACGGTAATTATATTTACTTCTTTACTTCGTCAACGCGTATTAAATCAAACTAGAACAACACGTGACCCGTATGGGTAACGGCCAAATGTACTTCAATACTGTTGTTGTTCGTACGTACATCAGCTATGTCGAGCGAGATTGTATAGTTTTAATTTTAAACGCGTGTCAATCAAACGTGCTCGCACTATTGATTTTAAAAAGTTTCTTTTATGCAAAATACCGTTACGGAAGTTTTAAAAATTAAACTCGCTAATTTAAAATGAGAACTGTTTTGTGAGTTCATTTATACTTTGCCTGCTGCGAATTCGCCGAAAAATTTCCGCGGAGGAAGACGTCATTTTTTTCCACAATTTTCTGATCATGGGCTGAGAAAGTCCATATTCTAGTTTGTACAACACGTCTGCGGTTATACCGTGTTTTCGAGTCATGAATTAGTATTTTTTTTTGGTAACACTCCCGCGTCTCGATCGACGTTTTTCACCCGCTATTTTTTTCAACACTCGCTGCCCATGTTTGGCGCTCGCGCTTTTTTTTTTTGGTCTCCAGAGCATCGTACTACAGCCCTGCAGCATAATATTATATCACGTACCGTACATCATCGCAGTCGGTTTTGCTCCGCCGGAAGTCTTGTTTATTTCCGTTTTCCGTACAATATTACAATACTATATAAAAAAAAAAGAAATACTACCATGTGCATGGCTCGCACGTGGTACGCTGCAGTATAATATTAATATGATATAGTACTCGATGTGTGAATGGGATTAGCGCGTGGGCACATCGTTTTATTGTCGTCGATACAACGGAGCGGCGAGCCTAACCGGGGTTGAGGTCAAGAGCTGACCGTCGAATTATCGTAAATTATTGTAATCGTACAATTTTTTTTTGTTGTCGTATTATTTGCTCTCTTTATTACACCTCGCCTAACTGCTGTACGCGTCCCAAGTCGCGCAGGTATTAACCGCAGGTGTTTTAAAGAATATTCGTGTACATTTGTGCCGTTTCGGAATGTACGAGTTCTTTTTTTTGTACAGAAGAAAAAAAAATCGTAATCATTACCTATCCGCGTCAAGGCTGTTTATTCGAATTCGCATCTGTAGGACATTGTTTTTTATATTTTGGGAATAAAACGTTTTCAAAAACACGTACTCTACTATAGGTACGTAGTAGGTGCCGCAGCGGTCAAAAATCCTACGATGAACTTATCCTACGACTTTCCGCGTGTACAGGTCGAATAGGAATTTCTTTTTATATAAAATTCCTCGTCACAGCACTATGTCATTGTGTATTATTTTTATAGTCTAGACATGGCTTACGAGAATAATATTATGTACCGTAGATAAGCGGTCGTAAACACGTTAATTATTTGTTTTTATTAATTATCCGTTGTAACCAGTTTACAACTTTGAAGCCTGCAGTAAATGTAGTTTACGCAATTGTCATATTACCGATTAGTAAAAACGGGATCGTTATTAATTGTTATTTACGGTTGACGTATAGATTCGCAATGACCGTGTGCGTTTTTCTATGTCGACTGCAAATTTTTTTTCGGGGTGCCCTATAATTTCATAAAACGTTGCGGTGTCATCACTACATGACACGTGTATAGTCAAATTAATGTTATCATGTGGATATTACAAAATATCTTATCGATTCAACTTATTCGTCCGTCCTAAATAATCGTAAATATCGTGTCCGCTCTGCTATAGTTGTACTACCTATTATGATTGAAAATACAAAATTCCGTTTAAAGTAGAACACGCGTTGCCATTACCTATTGCTATTTAAATTATCAAGTACGTTTAAAATGTTTTAAAAATTGTGCTGAAAAACCGTATTGGTATTATACAGTGTGAAAACAAAACCGATTTGTATTACAAACAACTTTAAAGTGTGTACCTACGTTGTTTGTTATAAATATAATATAACCTCTAAAAATGCGTATGCGTGGTGGTCACTAATTATTATTTATGAATAATGAGAGTGAGTGTACTGCGCTGCGTCTGCACGTCCTACGTGTTAAATACATTTGAAAAGACAAATGCATAGGACGTAATGACCTAAATCTCGCTCAATATAATGCTTTCTTTGAATTATTTATGATCCAAAACATTCATAATGTATACAGACTGTACTATTATCATTATTAAACGTATACATGCAATGTGCAGTCGTTTGCTGCAGGTGAAGAAACACAGTCGGTTAACTATTAAGTGTCTTCGCTAAGGTATGACCTGGAAATGCACGTAATAATTTTTGATTTATGCAAAAGTTGACGAGCTATTAATTTTTGGGTTTGTCTCTATAGGACAATGTTGGTTATAGTTTTGTTGTATTTCATGTGACAACTGACGTGTGATCAATACGATGGATTTTTATTTCGTCATCATTATTCGTATCGAACACGAGTTTCTATAATAAATAACAGCATGAACGGAAAGTTAATAACCCATTATTTTTTTTATATAGGAACCGTTTTTTCGAGAAAACTTTTTCAACTTCAAGAGAAACATTTATCCGAATTCTAGATCAGTGTAAATATATAGAGTGTAAACGGGAAATTTTTTTTTCACTTTTGGTCATGACGTATAAAAAGTACTGGATTTTAAAAAAGAACAGACCTTAGACTTTAATCTTACACGACGTTTTTTTACTACGTTAACTAGTAATTAATACTAGTTAGTTATAATTAATTAATAAAATTAATAGCCATAATTTTTAAATTGAAAAAAAGTTATCGGTTGTATGTTTTAAATACAAACAACAAAAAATAAATAGGTCTCAAGTTGATAATGTCTACAAAGAATAACCAGAATTCAGATGGACGGCAACGTTTAATTCTCACAGGCTTTATCAGCGAATTTGTTTAGCCGTGCTACATTTGAAATAATCCAATTTTAATTTATGAACAAATTAACTGTTGAAATGGGACGCGGGTGTGAGACACACTGTACGTTATAAACAATAAATGACGTGTTATTATAGTTATTATCATACGTAAACAATTTATTTCCACGACAGAGGATCTTGTTGTTTGCGGCCTGCAGTGCTATGTTGACGATTTGTTTTTTAAACACGACGGAAACAGTGTATTTTTTTGTCAAATAATTTGTTAATTTTTCGAGGCGATAGCGCCTGACCCATGTTAATTGTTACGTCTGAATAATGCGCATCAAGTAGTATCAACATTTACGACACGTTCGCGACGAACAACGAGAAATGGACGTTAAAATATTTTAAGAATGTGGGTGAAAAAAAAACGAATCGTTTTAGATTTTTGTTACATCTTACATTATAGATTAAAATATTATTTTTTTAACACACCTAGGTATTTCACTCCGCTAAGTTATTATGTATTATTCATTCTACGCGTCTGACGATGATAACGCGATTTGTTTTTAAGCATTTTTTTTTTTTATTTTAAAAGATACGAATTTGTTATGCGACACGTGTTTTATTATTTTTTTTCTCTGCCAAATTATTTAATCGTTACTCAAATTTGTGTTTAGAAGAGCGGAGGTATAGCAGGTATGGTAGAGTCTCGAACGTAAAAGTGTGAAACTCGTAAAATCAAGTTTAAAAAAAATTCATATCATTTACATAGTATGTAGGTTGTAATTGGTAGGTTAGGTCAGCCTGTATATTGTTTGTTTACTGTTTTACGAATTTGAGTATCGTCTGTAAATTATAACCAATAGTAAGACCGTGGGAAGACGAAATTTGGTATGAATAATAATAGTGATTCGTATGTGGCACAAGGTTTCATTAATACGTAGGTAATTGATGCCGGAGATGAAACTGATAACATTTTATAGTTTCAATAGAGTTTCGGTCTTGTTTACGTACGATTATCATAAACAATTTATTATATTTGTTTTGAAGAGTTATTAGTACAGTGAACTGTGAAATATTTATTTTCAATTTTCGTCAGGTGAACCGTGTGCAGTATCCAAAGTAATAGGTTAGGTTACTGAAGGAATAACATCTATAGGAATGACTAGACCGTAATTTGATTTTTTTCGAGAGCGGTCATCAAAATTTTTTTATGTCTCGATTCCACGGTCGGACAAATTTTGGTATGTTCGGACTCCAAACACCCCCTCAGACACACTGGGGTGTCTATAATATACTTGTACATACATAATCATTATTTTAACGTTGTACGATTTAATACGTATTTACGTTTAATCCGTTTACGATTCGATCTAAACTTGTATGGTTCATTTTGATTATTATGGTTATTTTAAATTCGTCATCGTTCTTATTAAACACAGACACGATTTCAAACAACAAATACGTAAACGTTGTATATTTTATTACTTTGGAACGACGACAAACTTCGTCGCTATGAACAATATTATGCGTATTTAAACTCTCGCAGCATTGGTACTGATAGTGTATTATGCGTGTATACGTAATTATAGCGATTGGCATTTATTGCCTTCTGTTCTGAGCGTTTTTCGCAAAGTGCATGTGTAATTGGTTTTTACTCGGGTTTCGCGGAGTCGTTTTTATTTTCCGCGTTGACCGAGATGGTTGTTGAATTCTGAGGCGATGCAGTCGTTGTACTGTGGAATTTAGTGCGACATTTTTGCAAGGGGCAGTTTGGTCTCGAAAAACTGACCTTCCGAATGTGACCCATCCAAACCGGTAAGTCATAACATGACTCTAAACTGCCGTTGTTCACCGCACACTAGCCGCACGTTTCGTCGATTTTCAAGTCGGAATTTCGCTTTGATCTCGACCATTTTTCCCCTCGTTCCGATCACGGTAGGCTCAAATGAGTCTAGCGAAAAAAAATGTGTTGCACGTACACGGTGTGGATCTCGGAAAGTTTCTACCGGAGAAATTCGTCCGTATTGACCATAATTATGCGCAATCACATAAAACGCAGACGTTTATTTATTGTCCGTTCAGCAACACACGGGTACGGTTTTTCGGTTTGCGTTTGAAAATTTAACGAGCACCTGCTCACACACAACGCACACGCGTGTCGATTTTTTACCGTACGTTTCTCGTTTAAGAATTATACGCATATTATATTATATTATACGCATATTCGTATGTGTACGGCTCGAACGGCGTGTGATTTACGGGCATTTATCGTGTACGTCAGTTTAGTATGTGCCTGTTAAAATATTGCATACGTATTATTGTACATGTCGCTTTTCGGAACCCGGCACGACACGCGCGCACACGTGCGGTAAAGTGGATCAGTGTGCAGTGTGGTTTCGGTATACAATTTCACGGTCAGAACACACAAGTGGTGTTTCGTTATTAAGTAACAACAAAGTTGCGTCGGTTTAATCGCGTATATACGAAAATACGAGAACGCATATGCCGCACGGACGGAAGAGAAATAAATGTTTTTAAGACGCTGCGTAAACGGCCCGTGTTGATATCACGCAGACGAAAAACGGGGCGTTGAAATGCAGCGATAATAATAATATAACAAAATTTAATGTTAATAAAGTATAATATAAAAAATACACTTGAATTCAAGCGGTCCGCTCTAAGAAAAAACGCGTAGAAAACTCCAAAATGAACCGAACCTACTCGCTACTTGATTTTAAGCGTTACTTGTCCCCCCCAAGCGATCGCGTGTACTTATGTGTATTTCGTAATTAACGCTGTCAACGTGTTGTCGAGTGAGTCGTCACTAAACTCTGATATTTTAGGATTCGATGTCGTGTTTTTTGTAGTTTTTTTTTTTAAAAACTTTATTCGTTCGTTTAGGCGGATTTTAAACTCTTAGAATGTTAAAAAGTGTCACAGATTTCAGTGTGTGAAAGTACAATCGACTGCGTTTTAATTACCTCGCGTTTATCGTAAATTATAATAACGTTTATAAAAACATAACTTCTGGCATAATTTTTATCATTCGGTATAGTCAGTCAGTAGGTATACTCGCATCTTTATTATGATACAATGTAGTGCTTACCTACTACTCTTTTAATCCTTTTGGTATAAACTTTAACGACAGTTTAAACGCAGTTTAATACACTGTCCATCAATTAGTTGGCTAATTTGTACAGTCTGCACTGGGGGTAATTGTAGGTATGATTTACCCGGTGACATAAATGGGTAGCCTCAGTAATAACCAGCAATAAATATAGTAAACAGAGTGTAAGCTTTCTTCCAAACAAGAAATCTTTTATGAATAACGAAATAAATCGTGTACCTATTATATATCGTGATGTTAATTGTGCGCTGAATAACAGCTGTTCGTCTATAAATTGATCCGTTTTTGAACGGTCCAAGCTTATTATACCGGTATGTACCGAAATGCATAAGATTCTAAAAAAATAAAACATTTCATCTCGAAATATTCAGTACCGTCTCTCGATTTCATCGATCCATCTTTCATTTGTTATAAATTATTTTCCATTTCAGTTTGCTTTAGTGTACGTGCACACTTTTTGGAGGGTGCGTGTTTGTGAGCGTACAAATGCGCGTGTGTATTATATGGTATATTGCGTTGCGCGTCTCGTGACTCACATGGCAACCGTGTCGGGACCCTTCGCGGAGGGTTTTGGGTGACTAATCGTGGAATTTCATGCTGAGAAAATACATTTTTACTCGGGGGGAGAGTTCGCCATCAGCCGAGTAAACCCGTTTTGACGATGAAATTCTATCGATTTATCCTCTACAATCAAATTAAAAATAACAGCGTTCGGTTTTATGTTCGTTTCGTGAAATACGCGTCCACTGTATTTTTACGATTAAAACCGTCGTAATATCGTGCAGTAGGGTTGAAATAATGGTTCTTGACAACTACCGTTTATTTGGAGTCTGCAGCAGCAGCAGCAGCAGGAGGAAACTGTTGCCCCTCGGGTATGATTATTAAAAGTGTCAACGAGTTTTTGTGAGTTGATCACGAGCCATTTGACAATTATTCGGCGTGTACGTAGTGTAGTAGTAGTTATTACGATTTCGTCGTGAGAGTAGCATTATGCGAATTTTTATTATTCTGTACGATACGTGTGGAATGAAACCATTTGCATCACGAGTCGGACAAAAGTTAATTCAAAGTATCTACCTATATACGTATATTTTACGATGTTGTAAAAATAACGCGTGTACAACAACCATTGAGTGTGGGTGACGACGTCACGATTTTGTTTTTTACGTTTCTGGTACGTATATGGTCCGTTGTTGTTAATTCTGCGGTGACCATAATTTGAGTTTTTTTCCAGACTCCAGCATGCTGGGGTCTCGTGCAGCATTACGTTGAAATATACGTTTATTACGTAAATAAGACGTGTAATTTTCCCTTCGCATTATCAAATACCGAGACTATAAAGTTTCAAAGCCATGGTACTACAGTATATTTGCACCTGTTTGTGCAGCGTTTACTAGATTTAGCCAATAAACGTATTTAAAACAAAATCAGTGAGTTTAGATGGTTAAAAGAAAAATAACTAGATTTTTAACAAATCACATTTCAACACTACAACGAGTTCAATGCTCGGATTCGCGGAACGGGACGATTTCTTTTCATAAAATAAGTCTGTGATGGAGTAGACGAGACGGTATCGGTGTCAACGACGATATTATACCTATATATCTGTTCATTTCACGCATTGTCGAGGATTTGACCCAGATACTATTTTCATTTTTTCGTTGGCCATTATACAGTTTAGGCGTACACTGTATTATTTTATTTTTTTATCGCTATTATATTGCACCACGGTATAATTATGATATGATTCGATTTGTGTCCAGTTACATGGCGTACGATAACTATTCGCCTTGATTTATTCGAAAACTGGCCATTAAGTTTCAAGTTCATTACGATTCGTTGATTTATTTAATTTTACAGACATAACTTTAAACTAACTTAAATGTTCTTTTTTCTCAACTTCTTCTTACGGTTGACAACTTTTTCTCCACTCAACACTTTTTTTTTTACACAGGTTCAAATATAATCTCCTTCGGTTGTTTTTCAAAAAATACCTTTGTCGAAATCAAGTTACCCACTCAAATTTGTGATTATGCACAAAACGAAGACAATACGCGCCGATGCTGTCGTATGATTTCTGGATGATACTTTTTTTAACCGAGCTAAGTTGGACGTTCTCTGCTTTTTTTTTACGAATTTTTTTTTTTTTTGTCATCCCTTCAATTTTAAACGAAGACATTATTTTTTGGCTATCGACTTTTCCAAATTAAATTTATTCATTTACATACGTGTATTGAACATACGTTTCCGCGATTACTTGTCTGTGTTGGGCATGTATATTCCTTCGCGGTTCACACGGCCACCGCGTTTGTTAGAAATCGGAGACAGAGTATTCCCGCGAGATGAAAGTCGTCCGGACACACAACAGGTACGGCGCGCGTCGACGTCGGATCGGAATTTCAACTATCGTTTCCGTCTGTCGAGCAAAAAAAAATAGGATTTTGCTTACGTCTAGTTCTGTATCTAGGTCTTTCTAAAGTATTCGATTCTGTTCGTTTATCCAGCCGTTTACTGCAAATCTGGTCTCTGCGGGAAACGCAGATTTCACGAACGTCAGTTTTTTTCCATCGTTTTTACACACTCCTCTAATTTACAACAGTTGTTAACATCATAAACCTCGGTGTAAAAATAATAATAATGATGATTTCTCGTCGTTTCAGTTTTTGGCGCGGGCAGTTGTTTTCTGATTTGACTGCGCTGCACTTTTTACGAACGTTTCGTGTACACCGAAGACGAACCCGCAAAATAAGTGTACATCGAGCTGGCGTGTATCAATTTGGGTTCGTTTGGAAATGATTCGCGTAAAAGTTTACCCCGTTTCCTTATGATATCAATCGTATTCTTTCTTTCGTGTTTACGTGCAAGTTAAAAATATAGCACGGTGACCTCGAAACACCGACAAACTATACTGCGCGTTATCACCGTTTAACTACAATAAAATACGTAATGTACAAAAAAGCACACACCGGGGTCAGTCAGCATGACGTTGAAAAAAAAAAAAAATGGGGCGATGACGTTTAATAATGATGGACGTTAAATCTCGGAAAATATCGCCGCCGTCGTATGTTCTTAGACACTCGTTAATTTTGACAGCCGGTTGTGTACGGACGTTTAGAAACTTCCATAAAATCATGCACAGAATGTTTCTAGTGAAGACGATAGAATGACTTTCCGTTTCGCCTGTAGCCAACAAATATTGTTTTTTTTAAAATCGACTCTTAGCAACTGTACAGTAGTTTAAATTACGATAATTTGTAAGAAAAGTACACTCGTTGAAAGACGCGATATAACATTCCGGTTGCTCGGTTTACGAGTGTAAAATGAAGTACGAACAGTTTTTACTATACAATTAGAGGATTCGAGTTGATTACAAACACTTAGGTTACGATATTTTATTACATTGTCGAATAATTACTGTACAGAGCTAATGCGCGGTGCTTTTATACGACTAATGATGCATATTATTAATTACGTCGCTTAACGGATTAGAGTATGGCGACTATAAAAAATGTCCTTGGTGAGTAAAAAATCGTACATAGAAAATTAACTAATAATAAGCGTGTATCAATTCAATATTCTCTGTTCGATCGTCTCGGAAAACTTACGAAACCGTCTCACATAGATGGTCCCAAACTTCTCATACTGCGAGGTATATTTATGAAATAAACGCGAAAAACGGGAATTCTGGTTTATAGGGAATATTTTACCATGGTACACTTAATAGAAAGTGTTAGATTATAAAATAATAACAATTTCGACGCATGTCTCATAATTGACGTTCAAGACGCCCTCGTACACGTTATGTAGAAAACATTTCCACGCGTTTCAATGATAATTTTTTTGTTGGGCTCTATATTTGACAAATGTACTGCAAGTGACGCGTATCATTTACTTGTTTTTAGTGGTAAATAAACATTTATCTAATATGTGTTAGGTACGATGCGCGCGGATAGTTTAAATGATTGAAAAAAAAAAATTTTTTTATTACCATGTTATACGGGCACATTAATTAATAGCTTATGATTGACGCTGGACGTGGTCGCGTGAAAAGCGCGTACTTAGAAATAGTACGTACTTAGAAACGTCCGTTTTTTTTTGAGCCAAAAATATACCCGTTTCGTTCTTAGAATTATTTTTTAGATATTTTTTTTCTCTTGTCGCGCTATACGCCCGGATCTTCGCCGATTCGTTTCGCGTGTCGAACCCAAGTGCACGGCCCCGCGATGACAAACACCGCCGCCGCCGCCGCCACGGGCGACCGGAATCGCGGGCGGTTGAAACCGTGTAGGCGACCGGACAACAATAACCGTGTACAGGTGCACCGATCCGTGTAGTTTTGCTGTATTATATTATACATTATTACACCGTACATAGTCTGTACGGACAGTGTTATCCTTTCCATTTTTGGCCGGTAACAATATATTGGAGGAGGCGTACAAAAAACAAAAAAATTCGTTCTCGGTGTATCACCAGTTTGCTGTTTTCGCGTTCGGTGGCGACGACTCGCGTGTAAGAAACGAACCGGCCGACGCGCGACGTTAGATCGTGTCTGTTTTTAAGCGGCAAAATGTTGGCCGTTTCAGCGGCGTTTATTAACGAAATGCGGCGAACAAACTCGATTTACCCGGAAAAGTCTCCTCCGATCGTTTACGAAAAACGAGAAAATTTTCCACAGGGCGGCATTGAAATATCTATATAAGAACCCTCCTCCCCCCCCGAGAAATTAGTTAAAAACTTAGTCGAAACAGGGCCCAATTCAAACTGTTACTATAGTAAAAAAATAGAATTTGAGTAATGTTCACGTTCAAACTTTTAAGTTTTAAAATCGCGTTTTACACGGCTTGAGAGTTTTTCCAGTAAGCCCCGAAGAGGGGAAAACAGGTGGTTACGCGAGGAATAAGAGGAGGCCCAACAAAGTTGCGCGCGCGAAAAGAAAAAAACGAATCGACCGAGAATAAGATAGTTGATTAACTACATCAAAAGTAGATTACTGTCTTTGGTAAATTTCCACTTGTTCGTGTTACGACGAATCGGGGAACGTGTGTAAAGTGACGCTTGAAATGTGGCCAACTTTGCGGGGCCCACACAAAGTTTTCGGAAAACTTTCGAACTTTGCAGTCGGCATATTAATACGTCGTTTCTGAGTAGTATATTATCGTGTACTGCGTCAAAATTTGTTTGTCAATTACTGTTAATTTGTTTAAAACTTCGCACGTCCACAACACACGTTACACGCGAATTCTGTCTATTATTCCTTATTTATACATAATACTACTGTTGTAAAAGTATACTTTTGTTTATTATTTCAATTACCAATAATAGTGTTGAAAATACTATACGTATATGAGTGATAATAGTATAAAAATTAAGTGTTTGTTTTACGTTCGAAAGTTTATTGAATCTGATTACACGAAAATATTATTATCTTTATTCCAATCAAAGTGTACGATGCCGATTAATATTGTATCGATCGTATAAATAGATATTTTATTGGTAAAAATTGCCAACAATTTTTTAGTTGTACGGCCGTAAAACTGACGCTATTTAAATTTATCGCATACTTTATGTGATCACGCTGTAGTAAAAATTTTTAGTGTTTCTTTTGAATTCTCTCGACGTTTCGTCTATCGTGTGTTCGTAGATGGGTCAACGGTACCTATATATATATATATAGTTTACGATATTATACGTTTCACATAATATTTTGATCGGCACACGCGTAAACACCTATAGTAAAAGCAAAAATCAAAAAAATCGAACATACACATTGTATGAGAGTAGTATTCGGTTGTTTGATAAATATATCTGTTTGTTGAACGAATCGTGTAAAATGCGCGCGGTTGACCGCCAAGTTAAGTTAAATTTGTGAAACGATCAAATGAATGTAATATCTAATTTAAAAATATTACCTACACCAACTGTCTGCCGCGTTTTAAATGATTATGACCTTGTCTAGACGAATAATATACACAATATAGGTAGGTAACTACATATCTATTATGTAGAATAAAAATCACCTTGTAGAACATACACACTGTCGTTGAGCGCAGCGTATTAATTTGAAACTATTGACGTTTAAAATGAAAGTTTATTAAAAAAAAATTGTACAACTATTCAACCAAGCAATAAACGAACAACAGGCGTTGGAGACAACTGTATATTTTTTAGTACGAGACCGTTTTGGGGACGTTGACTGCGGCAAATTAACGCGTTTCCTCGGTTGTATGGAGAAAACAATACGAAAGTATAACGTCTATACCTCACAAATCTGTTCGTCACGGCGTTTAACGACATCTGTCTAAAACGCACATATTTTTTTTTAGGCGATTTTTTCATCACCGTTTTCAGGTTAATTTCACTGTATTAAACCAAGAGGACAAAACCTACGACGATTGTCTGCCGGTCTTCGATGTATATTATTGTTCGCGTGATTGATCGTCGTTTTTGTCGAGTTATGATCGTAGGTAGTATATACACGCCTACTGCTCTTCTCTGACGCTTGAAACGCTTGTTTGAGAGTGTAATTTTTTTTTTGTTATGAAGACCAGTAGTGCCAAATCAGAAGGAATAAAAAAAGAATGTCGATTGAATAAAATGTTTTGGAAAAACATGCTGTCAACATTCGCCGCAGCTTTTAACGGTTACGTTTTTTACGCGATCGCAATTTTGATTTTTAGAAAATTATATATTAGATATAAAGGGGCGTTTCAATCTATCGCTAGCATAAATCGTTTGCAAAACAATATCGTTTAATTGCCAAAAAACTGCTTTGTAGATAAATTTATTATCTCTAAAATAAAGAAAATTCTGTATACTAACCACTATCGTTTTAAAAACGGGTGTTTATCGACGTCAAGTTTTTGGGAAAAATAATTGTTGAATTCTGAGGAAAAAAGGTCGTTTCGTCGACTAATTGTGTGGGTTACGAATATTAAAGTATAGGTAATTAGAGTTTCCAAAAAAAAAAAAAAAGTGAATAATCAATGCGCATCAATTTATTGAAATATAGATAGGTACGTAGCAAGTTTTCATAATTCACTCATTAGGTTCTACCGATTTGTAACAAAATATTACATCAAATATGGCGAATAGCTATAAAGGTGCAGTATTTAAAAATTTGGCATTAGATCATAATAATATTTGCTGTGTCGTTATATTAATATTGATGTCGGGAACGTCGTGAACTCCATTTCAATGTGTCAAACGATTAAAACAAACTGTAATACTGTACATGATTGAATTGTTTTGAGATGATATTTAATGCTGCGCTGCAATTACATTGACATTAATTATTAAAACAATTTACCGCGTATCAGTGTTATTAATTTCACTTTCCGCATGTTTACCGTTCAATGATTACCGTTTAATGAATTTACTATAAAATTACAAATTTACATTTTGATAAATATACCTACAAAGTCTCAGTTTATGACTAATCGTATCTCATCTCAGGAAATCGTCATGTATTTATGCGTTATTACAGAAAATAAAAGTAAGAAGTTTGATATAAATAATGGGTACAGTTCATTGATGTTGTATTGAACGTCGTGTATTGCACGGACCAGTGCGTGTACAAGTAACAGTTCTATTATAAACTGTTTACAACACGAATGCGTAAAAAGGGATATTTTAAAAATCATTTTTTTCTTTTTGTTATGTTTATATGGTACACAAAGGTAGTTGAAAGTATATTTTAACGCATTTGGATTAGATTTTGTTCGTTTATTTGTATTATTTATGAATCCGACAAACGAGCGTTAAAAAACAATTTCTGAAGTTTGAATCATATTATCTCGATACACAACGCTTCTGAAAATTCACGTTCATTCGAGTTTAATTAATTTTCACGTTTTCTCGCTCTTTGAACGAATAATATTGTATGGTTTTGTTGACGCATATAAGAAAAAAAAAAAAAAACCGAACAATTTCTCTACAATATCGTTCTAAAATGAATTTAATTTTAGCCGTAACAAATCGTGTGTTGCGTGACGGGTTTAAATTTTAATACGTACATGGGTTCTCTAGTATTTTTAGTTTAATTATTATTGAAGCCGAAGTAAATTTTACAATATTTATGTTCGCTTACATCGATCAAGTTCTGGGATGAATGCCAAACGTATAGGAAGAGTACAAATTTTATGACTTTTTTTTTTTTTTTTACAAAAATAATGCGTGTCCATTAAACTATTCTGAACGAAAATATTTTTTTACATTTTTCACGTCCGATTCGTATGGTATATTTTACTGAAGAATCCACGACTGTTGGACTAACCCGGGAGTTGATGAAATTACTTTTATTATTCGTCACGTAAACTACGTACAGTGTTGTCGCAATATATTTATCAAATCTCTTTATAACTGTTACAATATTACAAAAATACGAGAAGTGTTCGTTAATTATTGAAGTATTGAAGCGAAGAGGTAACTCGTGCGTTAAGAACCAAATTTTTTATACTTTGTATGTATAGTGCCCTTAAGTTATAGGTATATATACTTAAATATATCGAGTATAGATACTAGTTTCGAGACGTCGGTTCGACGCATTCGAATCGAGAGTATTTTCTATAATAGCTCTGGGAGTTCGACATCTGGTCCGGATCGACTATTGCCGTTGTATTTAAAGATGTTTCGAGGAATTTTCTACTCCCCTCACGTCGTATTAAAAAAAAATTAAAATTACCATCTCCGTTGGTATACATATGATATGTATGATACGATGCAAGTATATTTTCATCATCGTTTTTGATCTACGGTTATTATATACGTGCATATTATAATTGGCCCGTACACAGAAAATCTTATTTCCGTCGATTTCGTTCAAGGACCGGCCAACCAATTCACCTAACCCCGAATTTACGCGCACCGTCACCGCACCCGTAGAGTGGCTGACAACATTCGCGATAAACGCAAGTGCCGCTCACAAGTGTGTAAATAAATATCAATCGCGCGCACAATCCGTCAATTGTACAAAATACTTTTGTTTTGCGTCAAAATGGACATTCGGAACAAAACGATTTCAATGGACTCGACGGTAAATCAGAATACGCCATCGAATAGCGAAGAACCCTCGAGTTTATTCGAATACTCACCTATTAAAAAGCATTAATCGATTGTTTTGGACTAGGAAAAAAAAAAACGAGAATATTTCTGCGCACGAAAACCCAGCACAAAAATATTTTTTGAGAATCTCAAACGAGTGATTTATTTAATACAACGCGGTCTTACAAAAAGTTATTCTAGCTACTGAAAAATCTGGCCCCGGAGGTCGCATAAATCCGACATAACCCGAAATAAAATGCGTACGAACGGTCGTTTTTTACGTTTTTTACTTTTGCGTATCGCGGCGAGTGGGCGCCGATCAGAACAAAAAAAAACAGAAGTGCCGACGGATAACTTGGAATTTGATTTGCATTTATATTGTTTTTATTTTATCCTCGTATTTAGAAGACGTACTAACAAAAAAAAAAAACCTACCCGTAATTCCTGTAAATTCGATGTGTAACAACTTACTAATAAATATAGCGCATGTAGCTCAAACGTCCGACAAGTGGGCGGACACGTTGATTGGATTTTAGAATATAAAATAGTTCTAAGAAGCCGTTTCATCTGTTGTAGATCCTGTATGTTGTCTTCAGCCGTGTCCATAATAAGACTTGCATATGACTTACGTTGCATATTAATAGCTTGAACGAAAAAAAAAAAAAAAAGATTGACTATGTTTGGACGAGATTTCCACGAGTCAGTCGGTTCAGAATTCTTACCCTGCGATTATACTATTCTTAATCTCACGATGAATCTATTTGTTTTTGCGTTGTATTCGCGGTCGTTGGTGTAATCGAGAAATCCTCGATGTCGTTTATTTCGGAAACGTTTTGGCGACAAAAAACGCACGAAAATTGTTTCCGTTATACGCGAATTTCCCGACAATTCCGTTTGGTTTTTACTATTGTGCCTAATGTGCCATCATCATTTTCCTTGTCGCGAACACACCGCGCACACGACTGCTGCAGACCGCAGTATTAATTTTCCACAGTTGGCTTCTTTTTACAAAAAGTTTTGTACGGCCGCGTGAAGAGTTCCTGCAGTTTTTCTCGTAAATCATATTTATGACTCAACAAGCACGGTCGCTTTAGGTTTGGGAAAATACCCTATTTGTATAAACTTCGATTTTTTACCGCCGCATGCGATTTTGGTGTATGGATTATTCAAGAAAATATAATATGTTTTTGCGATTCGAACCTAATCCTGTACATACTGTATAGGAACGTCTAAAGAAAGACCCAACGACGATAATATTCTAGTACATATATGGGGGGTACTTGATTCTTGAGCGTATTGCGAAATGTATTCAGTTCACGTATTTCGGCAATAACTTTTTTTTGCATTGTAAATAAATAAAGCGGACGAATATTTACGATTAAAACGTCCTCGGCGCACACATGCAAATATGCAAATAGGCTTGGGTTCTCAAAATAAATTTAATATTATACGCTTTAAACTGTTTTTTGTTGTCGTTTAGTTTTGTCGTGCGATTGTAAAAATTTAACATTTTTCTGGGGGCTGTGTGTGTATTTTTCTATGTAACACGTGCCGCTGGTTTTTAAGCGATGAGACCGCGCTGCTATTTAATTTCGCAGAGAGTGTTGTGTTTTCGATTTGACGTTCCATACAAAAAAAAAAAAAAATCGTTCGAATTCTTCGCATATTTCGCGCCGGAGGGATGTTACATCAATCGTCTCTACGATTAATGCGATTTTAAAAAAAACAGTCTTTTGTATATACCGCACCGTGTAATCGTTACACGGTGTATTCCCGCGCGATGCTGTGAAAAATTGCATTTCTTCTTCTTAGCCGATTATTTTCACCCTCTACAACTGTGTTATTGTGTATTGTTTAACGACATTATTATTGTTTCGCGGTTTATTTGCCGTAAGCTCTTAACGCGAACGTTTCTCGGGCGACTTATCGATCCTTTTAAGTGGTCACTTCATACTGAGATAATATTATACGTATTGTTGTAACGTGTTTGCAAAGTGTCGTGCGATTATGTTTGTGTAATCGATGTTTCCATTCGTTTTTTTATATTCTTCGTTGTGAAAAAACTGAATTCGGTGGTGCGAACATTTCTTGTTCCGCGCCATTTTAGCAGCTCTTTTCCTGAAACGCCTCCGGTTCCATAATTTTTTCATTCAGTATTATTGAACATGATGATGATGATACATCAACGCGCGCAAACGGTTGTTGCCGTTTTATCGAAATTACAATAATATTATACCAAGAGATTATTCTTCACCGTACCAATATATATCATTCATTTGATGAAAAACGAAATTAGAAAACGCATACAAACTGAATACGAGTTTAGAACGTTATAAGAACTCCGTTATTACATTATACCAACACGTACATTGTATATTATAACATAAATAATGTAAAAAAAAAACAGTTTTGCGCGTCAAACAAAAGCCGCGTTATTACGTCTTGGTTCTGTTTCAAAATCATATTATTATTTCGTAACCGCACACTGTTCGGCTGTTCAGCACGTCTTATAAATAATATGTTTCGCGCGAAATGTACAAATAATAGCCATTTTAAAAACTGCAGAAAATGAGGAAAAATCCATCTATTTTTTTTTTCCCGTCATTAGTGAAAATATTTTATTTAACTATTGTGCGGCTTTCTGTGTTTTCTAAAAATCGCGATTTTGACTTGCATAGGTGTACACGACAAATTTTCCGCCTAAAAATTCGTATTCCGACGCACGAATAGTATGGCGCGGTAAAATGCGTAAAACCTTTTTTTTCTTTTTCACTCTGAAGATTTGTTCGTGTAGACATAATTTACTAGCAAACGTTATTATACTGTACGCTGTTATATACACAAGTATAACAAGGCGTAACGATGGGCATATTGTGTAGAAAGTACGTATATGGTAATTTTCAAGGTGGTTAAATAATTATGTTCGTTCTACAGCTCGTCTTCGTATAATGCGTTTTAGGAAAAAAAACAAAACGTTACGAAAAGTGCGATTTTTCATCTCGCGTGCCACCTTTTCGCGTTTTTCGCCTTTGCTGCGCACATCTCCAGTGCATTTTTTACTGCGATATTTGCGTTATTCTGTTAAAATAATAATCACCATATAACTTGTGACCTCGACAACGCCTAAAACTCGGCATACGGTCCCGGTACCTACACAACAGAGCCGGTGTAATAAGTACGACCATATAACGTGCATTTTAATTTATGTAAAAAGGTCCCCGCGCATTCATAGAACGTGTAATTTTGTTGCTAAAAAGTGACCGCGATGCGTGCGTGCGAGCGATATAGAAAAAAGCGCATTTCGAGATTAAAATTAATTATTATCGGTGTATTTTACTGTAAAATTTTTGTTTTAACTATTGTATTATCTTCACCGAGTCGTACGAGCGTGTGTGTATACGTACAAAACTGAGGGGGAAAAAAACAATTAATCACCCGATTCTCGGGTTAACGCACATTTTTGCCGTGTTCGCTGAAAAATCATTTTTTTTTTTGGATACACATCATAGAACCTAAAAAAATATTTCAGTTATAATACAAAGATAGAGACGTCGCATGTTCTTCCGTACTAGTTTAAATCTTGTAGTCTGTAACGTTGAATATAGGTACAATCTGTATACTTCTCGATATACTGTCATGTACTGGCCAATTTCCCAAAAGTTGTTAGTGTTTAAAAGTGACTGCGTTGTTGAAACGAATCGAATTTCAAGATTATTTTCATTATCAATAATCCAAATTCCGGAAAAAAAAAAAAAACTCGAATGACAGTATTCTGGATCGTAACAGTTTTTCAAAACCGAAATCGGTTGATTTTCGTTTCGTCCGTGAAGGAACAACTACTAAGATCCTAACGTACAAATGCGCTCTGGCGGAATTCGATAGTGACTTTATCGCGTTGTACGGAATAAACTCAAACACAACATTATGCTTCGTTATGAACAAGTTTTCGCAGACTTGTTTTCGAAAAGTTTTTGCCGAGCTAACCGACACACGCCGTTTTGGCGCGGCGTGTGTAATCGAACGCATTCGTGACTTTCATCATATAAAGTACTTCCGAAAAAGCCTTTCAAAAATGTTTTCCCCTTTTTCTCCATTATTTTATGGATTCTTTCGATTCACGTCCGTTGTCCCAAGTTTAAACTTGCCTTGAGTAATTGCTATACTTATTTTCGTCATCATGACACTTGAGAAGAATAAATTAGGTGTACTGCTCGAAAGTTTGAAACTACGCACTTCTCGTTTGCGGGACGGCTCGGTCGATGGAGAATCTCGCGTATCGAAATATTGTATTTTGTCATCCGTTACACCGTTTAGGTCGAGCGGCCTTTAGCGCTGCTGCCACGTGCCGGTCTCGCCATGACCGCAATGACCGCGGCGGCGAACCATCAGTGAACCCGCTTACCGCCCGCCCCCTCCGTCGCACGCGCGCGGTGTACACCCCGCACAACACCCGGTGTTTCGGCAACGATGATGGACGACGAGATCCAGGAGACGGTCGAGTCGATCCTGGGCAAGGGCGTGACGGTGGTGGACTGCGAGAAAAAGTCCAGCGTCAAGGAGGAGGAGGTGCTGCTGGTGAACGGCTGCCAGGTGTCGCTGGACGGCGACGACGGCGCGGCCATCAAGCGGGCGCTGTTGCGCGGCGACGTGCCGGACTGCGACCTGCTCAACCAGATACTGGTGCGGGCCGGCATACTGCGCGCGCCCGTGCACCTGGAGACCAACCTGAGCGTCAAGTCGTCGGTGGTGACGCGCGAGGAGGTGACCGTGGCCCGGGCCGGCCGCGTGGTGGACGAGCGGTGCCGCGAGACCAAGGAGGACAATTACTACACGAGCGCCACGTCCGAGGTCTGGGAACCGGTGACGGTGGTGAACGGCGGGCCCTCGGCCGCAAAACAGGCCGCTCCGCCGCCGCCGCCGCCGCCGCCGCCGCCTCATCGGACCACAGCGAATCCTGCGCCGCCGCCGCCTCATCGGACCACAGCGAATCCTGCGCCGCCGCCGCCGTCCGCCGGCGGCGGCAGGACGACGTACAGGGAGACGGTGACCACGAGCAGCAAGCGCACCGAGGACGGCGTGGACAGCGCGGCGCGCGGCGTCGGGCCGCCCGCGGACGACTTTGCGCACACCGCCCACTTGACGGACGGCGACGGCCTGGCCAACGGCGTACGCGTGATCAGGCTGAACGGCATACACGACCCGAGGGGCGACTTTTGCGGCATGCCCGTCATGCAGCAGCAGCGACGGCCGGACGACGTAAGTGGATAAAAACCCGGGATCGCTCTGGTCGCATACAGAGTATATACGGAGTAGCTTTTGTGGGTGGTGGGTCGCTGGAGTTTAGAAGCTGTGAACGCGTTGTCCAGCGATGGACCTTTGCACGGTTCTGAGCCAGCTCAGTTGTCTGCAGTGTTGTCGTGGTGAAAACAAATTTAAAACTTTTATCTCGTTCCTGTCTCAGCATTGTGCTCGATCTCTGTGTTTCGGATGTCGTGGTGCGAAAAAAAGTCTAAACCGACGTGTAAAAAAACACCGTTCCACGTGTAATCATTTGCCCTCCTCCTCCTCCTCGTAAACGATACACGGCCGCCGGGAACGACGAGTTCAACGACAAAATACCGATTGATTGTGTGGAGAGATTTTTTAAAATTTTTTATCACTTAAAACTGTCTCGTTTAGATGTTGCTAATGTTTTTAAACGCACGAAAACTTACGGAATAATAGCTCTCTTAAAAATGATCGAAACCCAATTGATATTTCAGCATTAACTGAACCGTTCTTGCCAATGGCGTATACGAATTTCAAGTGGAACGGAGGAGCGATTTCAAAAATGTCGATTTTTTCGTTTTACAACTCCAAACACAATCGAAGTTTCAAAAAAACGCTTCAAATAAAGTCCCCCACCTCGGATCAGCTCTTTTGAGGTATCGTACGTTAAATTCGGAGCAGGAAAAAAAAAATATCATTTTAAGAACAACGCATTCTTCGCTCGTGAAAAAGCCGCGATCACTCTGGGTCGCGTGGGTTTGACGGAGTGGCGTTCGGGTGGGTCGCTGCGGCTGGTTCAGTCGGACACGTGTTGTTTAACATATTCTGAAAGCGATGGTGTATAATGTTGTCATCGAAAAAACGATTCTGAGCGAACTCTGTCTGTGTTAGTTCCACGTGAGAATAATCGGTTCGCCAAACTTTTGCGTCTTGTCCTTTGAAAGAGAAGGAATCTGCAACGGAGACGCGTGAAAACTGAGATTAGGTACTCTCTCGCGGAATGGAGTGTAATATTGTACTAACCGAAATACGTGTAACCACGTGAAATCTTATAGTTTTTTCTCTCCTTTCTTTGTGCAGTAAACGCACCCCTGTGGAGAAACGTTTTGTTTCGTTTCTCGTTCAGCACGACGCTTTCGCTTTCGAGTCGTGTTGCTTTTAAAAGTTGTATACTTTTAAAATTTTCGTAAATCTCAACGCGAATCTCGATTTTGTTTCTTACGAAACCGCTGTTTGAAACTCAATCGAAACTCGTGTTATTCAAACGTTTTCGTTTTTCGTTCCTGCGCACGGATAAAAATCGTTTTGATGTCGTCGTGTTTTACACGCGGAAACGATAACAGTTTGCGTATTTTGCTCGAAACGTCTGGTAAACCAACTCTGTCGCGCGTTTCAGACTAAACAAATATACGTATTTTTACGCTATATAATATACGTTGTAATGACGACCGTAATTTTACGTTCTGCAAATATTAACGTACGTCCGAGAGCTGTATATTTTACGATCGTATTATATGTTAACATAGTCCGTCTGTTTTTCAAATTGTTTTTTTTCATATTATTCGTGTGCCAGACAGCGCCATCGCAACGTGTGTACAACAGCTCGAATATTTACGTTTCGTACGTGCGTGTCATAATTTATAGTTCGAAATTATTCGTGCATTTTATTTTAGAACGGACATCAAATTTTTATACTCGGTTTTCGCTCGTTGGTACGAAGAGTAGGCTTACGATGACCATAAAAAGTATAAAAAAAAAAAAAGCATTTATTTTTTAGCCGGTCGGTCCTAAAAATCCGTGAATATTCGGCATAGTTAATGATAGTATAATATTATACGCTTTCCCTTACAACTAAAACTGGCATAATTATACGTTTTTATATACGCGTTAAATACTCTTCAATGAGTGTTCTTACAACATTTTAACCTAATCGTAATCGTTTACATTCGAGGTGATTTTTTTTTATAATATTTCACGCGCGATATTTTTGTCGGTATTCGAAAGTTCGTGATTTCGTGTACGACTTTTCACGAGTTTAGAGTACCCGCCGTTACAACATGGTCAACAGATACTTTGGAAAACTCTGGTCCGTTTTAACCTACGTATTATTATTATTGTGTTAACAATAATTTGATTTTCGTTTTCGTTTTAATTCGATGTCAAAAGGTTCGATATAATATTGTGTGTTCGGACGGAATAAAAAAACTCCCAAGGCGTCGTGCGTCTATGGAACTCGACAAGTGTTTAAAAAATCGATTTTACGTGTAGATTAGACGACGGATGATTAAACGAAATTTCATTTCCTGTACAACCGGTTCGTAAAATAATAAACACTCATTACGAAAATGATCGCAAACAAATGCGCTTATACGTCGTAGGACGTACCTGCACATCGTGTGAATTACTTTTTGAATAATTATTTATTGTTTCTTTACGAACCAATTTGACGTTTGATTTCAACCTACGAATTTCGTCGTATCCGATAAGAGTGTGTTATACCATCGCATCATTAGCATATTCGTTTTATTATCGTTTTTTACGAGGGCGACGGATGTGTTTTTTTTTGTTTATTTTTACGGGCAAACTTGTCAAAAATCTATATATATATACGTAGAAAACGTAATAAATTGTTATTATTTTTGTTACGCCTACACTGAAACTTTTTTCGTGTACGCGCCTCGTACAATATATAACGTGTGCGTTTCTGATTTTACGGACGAGTTTTGAAATTGTTTTTTTTTTTTTTACGACGATAGCCCGGTGGTGGTGACGACTACACCGCAAGTACCTGTAGGTCGCAGGTACATCAATTATATTTTTTTCCAGTAAAATTCAAAAAATTACAAATGTCACACAAATAAGAAAATTTATGTGAAAATTTCGAATAACGTAATCATGACGCGTTTCCTGCAGTCGACACGGCTCGCGGAGGTACCTATAATTAAATAAATAATTAAATAATTATTATAATCAAATCTACGTGCGACTGTAATTATTATTAAAATAAAATTTCGCTTAGAAATTACAATCGATGTACTTATAGTAATTATACTAGTTTAAAATTGGACCAGGCGGCCGATAAGTATACTATATATACACACATATTATATGTTAGATTAATTAGTATAATTAATTATTACCAATTAATTAATCATGGCCTTTACGTACGCGAAGACACTGTTAATTGATACCGTTTCAATTGTGTTTGAACAACAATTGTTGGGAAAATAACCGAGAAACCGTACGTGGGGCAGCTCGACGTAACCTACAGTTTTCATCAAAATAATAATCCTATATATATAGATTGCAACGTTGTCATAATGATTGTATCGAGTAACCGGTAGTCTGTAGACGATTTTCCATTTTAAAAATGTTTTCTCACGTCGATATTGCCGTTCCAAACTGTAGTCCGTCCGGACAAAACGATTTTACAACGGTGATTCGTTTGATTATCAAAATTATTATTACGCTTGAATGTATCGCCTCATTCGGTTTTTATCCTATCCCGCAGACGAACATGTATTTATTTTCTGTTTTTTGAAATTAATTTTCTCGTCTGCACGGATTCGTGTGAACTTATCTTTCGACACGCGGCTTACCGGAGAAAAGACGGGACGGTTTTAAAACAGCTCGTTTTTATAAATGTTTGCTGGGGCAGGAATTTTTGGGGGAAAAAAGGTACTTACGTTGTATACAGTTTTTGGTCGTTTAAACGTTTTTTAACGCTTCTTATCGGTTCGCTGTACAATCGTCTACGATTGCAATTTTTAACATTTAGATTGTTCGAAATGAGTCTATCGAAAATGTTTAATCGGTTGAAATAGATAGGTGTAGTTATTGATTAATTATTATTACGGTATTACACGGATTTATTAAGTCTGTGATCATTATTAGTATTTTTTTTATCGTTTTCTTTTTGTTTGTATGTACATACAGTATACAGTTGCGTTTTCTGTTCTGTTTTTCGTCCAGAACGTTCATAAACTTTTTTGTAATCGCATAGCTATTATACGTACACTATTGTGTAAATGTCCGAAAAATGAAAAAAAAAATTCTGCACGTCGAGTTGAAGTGATCTTATACAAAACACACGAGGGTATTCCAAATGTCACGAACACTGCAGCACTCAAAACTTCTGGAAATATAAATCTTTTCGCGTGTACGTAATGTTTGTTTTGTATTACCTCGCATATACGTACAAGTTTAGTGTAGTTTAGTTTAGTGTAGGTACTTGACCGCGGGATAAGTGTGTTTCGTCGTTTTTCGATTGTAAAACGGATAATACGGCTTGTACATAATATTGTTCTTGATGTCCTCGTAAAGGGTCGTAAAAAAGCCGATTTCCCCAAAAACATAATAAATTATTTTGGAATTTCACTCGTAGTTTGACGAAACGAAAGCGCGTTTGTGCCGCCTGTTATCTTATCGTGGCCTATAACCTAGGTGTGTATAAAATTAAAAAATATTTATTATCGATTTATAGTTACGCGTTTTTAATTCCTGTTATCGTTATGATATACAATGTAACTGATTGGGATTTTAATTAATTGTTTCCTCGAAAAGCATTTTCACACTTCGGAGCGCGCGTTTGCGTGGAAAGCGAAATGAATTTGGTTTGACCTGACGTTTTTTATTTCACGGTCGATGTTCAGAACGACCGTCACTTCGTTGATTTTTCTATCCTTTTTGAACCGAATTTTTTTAATTTAAAAAAATCCACGCGTTTTGTTTGCAATTGTATCTAAATGTATGAAAGTCGTGACACGTTTTTTTATACTGTTGTTTTTCTCCGCTGAATACTACGACGTACAACGAATCATAGGAAAAGTAGTTCCCTATTTTTGTTTAAAAATTTTCACACGAACAAAACGTATTTTTTCACGAACATACGATAACGTCGCAACGACGATTTTGATTGAACTCCCACGGTATTAACAACATTTATTTTTAACTCGTTGATTAAAACGATTTTAGCGTAGGCGTGTATAAATTACTTTTCACGTGTGATCATCCACCGACTAAATCGTATAGAAATTCCGTATACATTTTGATCACTCGTCACTTTTTATCGTGTAACATTACGTACCAGATATATCTTAGGAATTTAACTAAAAACAGGTTTAAAAACAGTCTTCTCGCTGTATATTTTTACCGTATAGTTTAAATAAAACGATATGTTTACACGAAAACTGTCGACCGAAAACGGCCCAGTTTCGCCCCGAAAACTATTAATTCTATTGCTCAGGATCGCTTCAAAAAAATTTTTTCTCACCCATCGTGGTTCGTTTCCTACATTATTGAATCGAAAATAAAATCGGTCACCCGCGGCCAAAAGCGCGAACCTGCGATCATAACAACCAAGGAATTATAGACGTAGAATAACCGTTTTTTCCACGTATGATCGTCACGTGATTGACGGCCGAATGAATAAAACTTCTAGTAAAAGTACAAGTCGTTGACTTTTTAGGACGTACGGAAAACGTTTTTTTTTAAATTGAATTTGGCAGCGATTTTCGCTCGAATCGAGAAGTGTGTGTTGTCTATTGTAACTATTGGACGAGTCATACTACACTGTACAGTAATCGCCGTATTACGTTCGTTTTAAGATTTTAACGATCGATTGTTATCGACACAGCAGCAGCAGTTGTCGCTATAAAAAACATCATCCCCGTCGTCATTGATTACGCGACTCGTGGCGCCATCTACCGTCGGTTCGCCGTTCACTCGCCACGCCGGTCCGCCGCAGTGCGTCGGGGTCGTTTGAATTCGTCGTCTACAGATGTCGCTGCCCGATGTTCTCCTGGCCGCGTCTTTCACGAATTTACCAAACGACAATTAATTTTGTTTGTCCGAATTGAGTTTAGTCGAGTTAGCCGAATTTATACGCTTCATACTCGAGTAGTTGTTAACGTATGAACAGTGTTTCGTTTCGCATAAATCTTCACGGGTGTAATTCAGAAATTTCGTTTTCTTTTTTCACGAATCGAAAACGCGTTAGTAGTCTGTTTTCGCGCGGACTCGAAGGTTTTCCTTTATTGTTTCAATAACCTGTAGTATTCACCGTGGTGTTTTGTTTTACGCTTGTTTCAAAAAGGTATTTTGTGTAAAAAAAACACAATGACGTGTTCAAAACGAACGGATTTTCACAATACAAAACACAACAACGTCGCGATCATCCGAGGTGCATACTTGACATCATATCGTAAAACTGTTTACAAACTGAACAAATATACATTATGTGTCGTCATTGATCAACCGTATGATTAAAAAATGAAGTCGGCGATAATGAATAGTGTTTTTTTTTTTTTTGTAAATTTATTATTCTTACGGCGTGGTGTTATTATTTAATCTACAGACGTTGGCGAAACGATTAAGTCCATGGCCGAATGGCGGCGAACAATTCTTTTTTATACTAACAAATAATTTCTAGCAGTTTGCACCACGTTGCATTGTTGCAATATTATAACAATACGGTTTCGTAACGTGATGTAACACGATTGTTTATACGTTATTAATATTATCACGTATTGTTGATCCGCGTACGATCCGGTTGATAAAAACGCGGAGATTAGAGAACTTACATTCTATGGTAGTCTCGATGATGCATTAATTTTGTGTACCCACTGGTTTTAAAATTTTTCTCACTTTTTTTACTTTTTACCGACGACTGTCTAGTGAGTCTGAAAAAACAGAAAATCGGTTTTATTTGTTCTTTCTTTGCGACACACACAACCTGTGTCGCGCGGTTTACCATACATTAGTTCTATCCGATTTTTTTTCGAATTGGTTAAATATCATCATGGAAATTCGCATAATATTATCGTACTACGTTATTGATGTGGGTATAAAAAAAAATAATTACGCAAACTCATTCTGTATGTTATTGGGATGTGCGAAATGGAAATATTACTTTTGTTATCATTCACGTGTTTTATTAACTCGACAGCGTGATCGTATTATACTTTTCAGTTTCAGTTGTATTTTAGTTTTTCTCCCGTTCGAGCGAAAAGTTTGTGATTTATTTCGTTTTTATATTACTTACCTTATTCAGATATTTTTCTGCTCAATGAAGCATTATATTATCGTCGAGACCAACAACAATTTAGTGAACACCTATAAACGTTAACTTTGTTTTTATCATGTCAAAACAAAAAAAAACAAATATGATGGTCGTAACTCGTAACGTAGCGATTATCATTTATATCATTTTTAATTTCACTTCTGGTCAACTGTTATAAGTATAAAATTATCGCGGTAGAACAATAATGCACGTGTATGTTTCGATTTTAAAACGTCGAATTCTTAATAAAATAATAACATAAACAATACGATAATTCAAGAACGTTACTGTTATAACGTCTTAGCACCATACTTCCAACGTAAAAGTATTCCATTTTACATTGCCGAAAATACCTTTGAGAATTGTTCAACGTGATATCTGTGATGTCATAAAGCCTTGTGTAAAATCAATTTTGAGAAATAGGTTTTTTTTTTTTGGTTTTATCTTGAAAAACTCGATTTCACGTCCACTCAAAGTGTAGGTATATATTATTACGCCTTGTCTCTTCTATATACCCCCAGCTGATTCCCTGTATTACGACAGGCGATACTGTGTTTGGAAATATACTTGGCTTGCTGCTTTTATCGACGACACTGCAGTCATTCGCCGATGATCCTTGTATAAAATATAACTACCGAATTCAGTTTTATACTCAGATACCGTAGTAGGTTCGAGGATTTCAAAATAGGAAATACTGCAAATTAACGAGAAAAATGCGAGTACTATGCTATAATATTCTTCCAACTGCACATAAAGTTTTATCAAAAATTTGTCTTTGGTTTTTATAAAAGCGGCGAAGAAATTGGTTCCAAAGACTCAATAGTTTAAATGCGATTAAGAGTAAACCGTGAGAAATTCTGCGTTTGTATGGGGTGTTATTCGAACGTCAAAACCATAAAAAATGCAACAGCTTAAAAATATTGGTTTGATAAAAAAAAAAAAAATATATACATCATAATTTGTCCATTTTTTTTACTCTAGGCGTTTTTTTTTTTTAATTGTACTCAACTATCGTTTCTACATAATATATTGTACACAAATAAATTGTTCTTTGGAAGAAAATAGTCGTACATAATAATTGCAGGTTTATTTTTCTGTATGCAAACATGAAAGAAAATTTAATTAAATGTCGATCGCGGTGTACATACATTTTATGCGAAAAGTACTTATTGCGGAGAACATAAAAATTGAAAACTTCATTTTTGCGCATTCGTTATGAAAACTTTTTTAATCAAAACACTTATCTGCTTTTAACGTAGATTTTGGGTCACGCGTTTAATACACGAATAAATCGGTGATTTATTTTGGCAGTATATACACCTATTTGTTTGTACTAATTGCTTGAGAATCAAACTTTTTTCGTTGTTGTTGGCGCGTGGTAGTTTTAATTTACGTTTATTATTAACTTGTAGTTTCATTATTATGAAAACTTCGAACCAACGCACTTGAAAATGATTATTGAAACGATTAAAAATTACGTTCGCGCTTTCAGTTGTTTTAGAGAGGGCTGCAGAAGTGATAATAATCGCGTTATGTTTTTAAAACTAGAATAAACACACCATTAGTGTGGCCCACAACGTTATATTATTAAGAGATGCGTTTTTTTCTCCCCGTTCGTCGTTTCGATATAAGAACTCCGATATAGCATGACATCATCATCGTAATCTCGCGTTTAGAATTCTTTTTTTTTTTCGCCTTTTTTTCCCCATAAATACAATAATAATAATAATAATATCGATAATCCGGTCAAAAAGTTCGTGTCAGTCGTATTTAGCAAACTGCAAATCGTACCGAAAGAAGAATATACGACGTCGGAATCGTTCGTTCCGGTTTCGACTGATTTAGTGGTCGCAAAGTTTCCCGTCGTAAATCAATAATAGACAATATAAATGTATATAACACTCGTATAACGCGTGTAGAAGAATTCGAAATTTATATAAAAACCTTAGAGGAAGCTGATAGACGCGAAGAAAAAAAAATTAAAAGAACTGTCGCCCGTCAATAATATAAGCGCAGTTATCGCGGGCGTTATATTGTAAAAAAAGTTTTTTGCTCGTTGAAAAAAAAAGTTAAAACTGATTTTTTTCTTCTTTAGTGAGTTTTATTTTGATGGTTACTTTCTCGTATATTGTATTTGAACACCGACAATAATAAGCGTAAATTATTAATTTTACAGTATAATTTTTTATTTCACTCGACTGCATTTTTATGATGATGAAAAAAATCGTTCGCCAAATCGAGTTCCTCATTGATTAATCAGAAAAATTGTTGTGGCTCTAAGTATACGTCGAATATTGTTTTCACAAAGTTTGGTGGTCCACATGTAGAATACACGTTTTGGCGTCATTTCACAAAGAAAAAAATGTATAAAACGTGTTTTTTTTTTAAACTAATTTTGCGAGTTTTCGTAATACGATTTTTAGAGTCTTGTACAAAAAAAAAAAACCGTTTTTCGCTTTAATATCTCTCAAATATCGTTATACTTTACGTAATTTTACCGTAATTTTACCGTATTTTTTTTTTTTTTTGTTTTACTTTGGCGTATTATACAATAGTTAAGCTATAATTTTGCATTCTGATTGTTGTAGTATGTATTTGAAATTTCCGTATTCTATTCTGTAATTGTTATTGAGATTACTATTGTTACATATATATTATGTACTATTATTATGTTCAGTGTACATTTTGTCCACAAAATGTGTTAACATTTCACCGTGTGTGTGTGTGTGTTTGGTCTTAGCAGGGATCGCTTATCGTACTGTTTATTATATACTGCAACACAATGCGATGTGTTTTCGCGCGTTTAGACGAGGAGTTCGTTGACCGCATGGGGTGGTATTACGTTTCGAGCTTGTGTTCCGTTTGATTTATCGTGGTGGAATTAAACGGTATTATTATAATGTTTCGAGGTTTTAACTGCTGTACGTTTAGCTCTCTTTCGAGTCGAATCGGTTCGAGAATTAAAGAGAAAAAAAAAAAAACGTTTTCGTTCATCCGATACGGTCGTCGCCGCGATTTATTATTGAAATTCGACGAAACAATAATAATATTATATTGTAGCAACGGAATTTCGCGCAGGTTTTCGTCGCCGTGTGCTCTAATTTTCGTAAAATTTTCGTAAAACCGTTTTACGCACTCGACAGTACACGCGCGATTACGGACGCGTTTTCGCTTTTGCAAAAATGTTTATTTAAACGCTCGTTCGCGTCGCGTTTTTTCGCCGACCAAACTGCGCGGTCTACGTGTTTTTTATTTCATTTTCGAATAATAATAGATTATACTCGTACGTCAGACATACCCTGTTCAACGAATCGTGCACAGACCGTTATTTCCTCCTACTGTTCGGCAGGAGGTCGTCACGTTTTCTTCGTACCCGTTTTAACAGACAATTTTATACGTCTGTATACGTTTTCGATTCACTTGATTCATTCCCCTTTGACGTTTCTGATGTCTGCAGACGCGAATTAGCGACATTACTACGTAGGTAGGTACGCGTCATTTTCTCTCGTCGTATTTTAAATTGCTAATCGCCACACCATCCATATACATCCTGCATTAGCGTCATTTCCGTATCCGGGGAAAAACTTACGAATTTACCAAAAAATTACGACTCTCAGTAAGCTTGTGCGAACGTTACAAAACGTACTAACCTGACACCAAAATGACGCCACTGCCCGCATGATGATAATCGCCTTTAAACGTTCGTACTGCAAACTGCTTTAAAATATATTATATACGAATAATACACGCGAATCCCACGGACGCGAGTTTAGTTATCGTTTTGAGACTGAAATCGTTATAGTTATCTCACTCCTGCACTACTCTGTTGGAAACGATGTTCAAATTGCAGTCTAAATTCTACCGGTGAAAATTTAAAGTGAACCCCGCCATTCTTTGCGATTTGATGTATATGCGATATGATATTTTACTTTTAAATGTCGTATAGTCTTATAGTTTTCCATGTGAAACACAGGGATTTTCACGTGTACGGTTTCAATCCGACATATATTCCACAGCTCAGACGGGGGTCCGTTGGATTGAAAGTTAAATCTGCTCCGGATTCGGTATGTCTGTGTCGAGTTTCTCGCGGACAAAATTACTCGAAAATCGAATCGCTGCCGCGGAGATAATAATTAAACGCATACGTTCTATACGATATGTATGTTTATAATTATTTTCAAGACGCGGAAGAAACTCAAAAGTTCAACTATAATCGAGAGATCGGAACGAGAATATACGTACACAAACACGTCATGTATTATATATTATCACACGGCGAACTACTTTTAACTTAAAACGCGACAAGTTTTAATGGAATTTTCTGTGCGTGTATATATATCGTGTCTGTAAGATTCAATGGCGCACTTAGAGTTTATTTTTTTCGGGAGGGAAGAGTTCGGAATGTGCGTATAACTCAAGATATAAATTCGTATTCCGATTTAATACGAGAAGAAGTCTTTAGTAAACCTCCCTTTCGACACTGACACTACTAACTAATCTTATTAGTGTATTATTAGTCAAAAACGGCTTGTAGAATATTATGATGTTGTTCAAAGTGTTTCCGTACGTTCGAATCTTCGTCAGAATAAAACGTACTATCACGAACCTCTCGAGTTCGATAAAAACATTATTAGGTGATTTCGAGAGTTTGAACTACGTTTTTTGCGCGAAATTTTTATAGTAAAAAAAATGTTTCTCGTCAAAATCAGCAGAGTTTACTTAAATATTATGGTTTCGTACACTGCATTTTTTCGAAGTGGTATTTTAACAAAACTTTTCCGATTTTTACACGCCAGTCGAAGATATGCTATGATCGATTGGAGGACGGGATCTTTTATGAGAAGCGTAGTTTTCGGGCGCAAAATCGAAGAATCATAAAAAACGTGTTTCAAATTGATTGATTAGTTTTCAAATTTAAGAGGATAAAATTTGTTTGTCGTCGCGTATGAAATTTATTGTTCTTAGAAACTGTCATTTAAATTTTAGTAGTTTTCACTTTTACACGTTTAATGTGTATGTATCGTGGCGTGTGTGACAAAATCACACGATGTTCACTTTTTTTTCCGCAAATTATTTTAACCATACGTATATACAACACGCGAATGATATGATATTTTGTTCGAAGAAATAACTTAAATACGCCCATATTTTATCGCCCGTTTGATAAATGGCAGCCGATCGCGGGTAATCAATCGGAGAGTCAAATTTTTTTTTGTTTCCGCGCCGTTCGCGAATCATCCTGTTTACGGACACGAAAACGCCGTTCGAATATGACGCGTGGGTTTCGGCAGACGTTCCCTCGGGAAAATGATACATATGATATCCTTTAATTCCGTGTCGCCGCAAAACTGACGCGAAACTCGTTTCGCGCCAAACATTGTGTGAAAATTCCATCAAATCGCATATTATGCACAGATGATGACAAATGCGTCGTGCGGCGGCCGTGCACGTCAGACAGGCCTCGGGGTGGCGGGATGGCGGAAAAGAAGAAACGAGGGATATTTTTGATGCCATATATGTGTGTGTGATATTAACAAGAAAATGCTTCCGACGGAATCGCGTGGTGTAACGGTATAATATATGTTTTATCTTACGGATGTATTGATACGCGTGTTTGTACGCGTCACGGTTCTTGTTTTCGAGATGAAAAATGCGTGTTGGATTGCCGAAACGTGGCGCGGAACTGTTGAAGCCTGCAGTGGCGTGGATTCCAAACGGTGGCGTGCCCACAAAGGGAAAAATAATTCATTTTGACGTGTGTAATACATAACCATACCTTCCTCGTGCTGTCGTACGAAATTCGGACTCTGTAAATGTACGCGAGTGCAGAGGAGAGACCTAAAACAGAGCTCATAACCTCCTTTTAAAACCACGAATGGGCCTAACGTGGTCGGTTTTCACGTGCTTTCCTATTCATCAGAATAGCTTTCTGCCGTAATACGATTTTTCGGCTTTTATCCGTCCCCCATCCTCGATGTTTGACTCGAGTTGTGCCCGTATAGTCAGTCTTCAGACGGAATTTTAAGGAGCTATACAACACCGCACGGAGGAAAAATTAAAAGAGCCGAACATCTGTACGTTTGAAATGGAACGCTAATATTCGTCATACATCATTATTTACGTTTTATCATTCATACACGTGTATACTTTACGATCGGTTCATTAGATTGTTATGAATCTACTAAAAAAAAATCACGATTTGGGCGATATTCCTCTCGCCCCGCGTACGCCGCTGAATCCAAAAAAATGTTTGCGTTTCTTAACATTTTTCGCCAGATCTTCCATACATTACTATCGCCAATCACTCCCTAGATAAATCAATAGATCCATCAAAAGTTTTAGACAAGCGATTTCCCAGGTTTTAAGGGCGTCGCTCAAGTATATTATACAACGCCTGGATATACGCCGCACGGTGAGAGCAGCGTTGCAGGCTATAAATTACTGAGAAGAATATTCGTCTAGATATTGTATATAGACAAAATGTATATAATACTGTAGACAAAAGGCAACTGTCCAAAAAATCGTTTTGGTTTAGATATAAAGATAGTTTTCGCATAATGTTTTATCAGGTAACCTAATGTATGAAACATATTATTCGTAAAGAGCTTGTATTAGGAATTAGGCCGTATATTAAGTAGCTATATTATTTTTAGTGTATCAATATAGTAAGATTACGTATTAAAAACCGGTATTTACGTTATTTTTTACATTTTTTTTTTGCAGCAATCGTCGTATGGCGGTTCCCCGTCGCCCGATCTAATGCTAAAAGAAGGAAATCTTCGCAGGGTAAGTACAATTCGTATCATATTATTTAGATTAGATTAGCCGTGTGTTCGCGGTGAACTACAATAAGTTTCCTTATTTTCGCTAAAACATAACCTGAAGTTTTACGCTGAACACATAATTTATTACTCAGTATACATGTACGATAACATCATCTTTTATCGATTAAGACGTCCGTTAGTATAGTAATAAATTAGGAAATATAAAATGTTTGTACGCTGTCAAAGCGTTCGTTTGTTCAGTACGTCGGATATGGTATTTGTTCACTATAGTTTATTCGTTTACTACCATCAGATTACGTCGGTTATCGTGTGTGTGTGTGTTTTTTTTTTTAATACAACATCGACTATAAATTTAAGGTATATGAATAAAAATCGCGTATACTGTCGCATTTGACTCGGGTATCGTGACAGTTGTATCTAGATACTAGTGCGTTATAATATTGTGCATTCATTTTTCATGCACTAGGTATTGGTGCAGTTGTCGAGGATGTCTAGGAAATATAATATTGTGAGAAAATTTTTTTGAAAAACGAAAATGTCCTCTTGTTAAATGAAAAATACGTATGAATATTATATAATATTCGTAAAAAACGATGTTTTCATCCGGTTTTCCTATGCTTTTTAAACGCATTGGAATAATTGTGTAGTAAAAAATACGCAACCGCAGAATTCAACGTTATTAATTTAATCATAATACGCAATTGTATGCGTTACGTCGTCGTCGCGTATTATTGATTATTTACGGTACCTTTTTTTTTTTTGCAAATCATTTTTAAAATTGTATTAGAAATAACATCAACCCGTATTAGAGTAATAACAATGCGTGTAAGACGTCTAACAACAAAAAACGTTCCGCAGGGATGTTCTGAAATATGCGTATTAGTATAAATAAAAAACGGTTGTGTAATATAATATTTTTCTAAATCAGAGGCGGCGCTCCAGCGGTGCCTATGTCCTCCCGGACCGAAATAACAGGTACAAAATAATAATTTTTTTTTTTTTATATATAACCATAATACATATCGTATGTATACATTCGCGTGGTTACTAGTTATAAAAAAAAAAAAAAATAGAAGGATAACTAAAACATTTTTCTGAAAACTGATACACGTCCCTCCCAGCCATATGTCTCTGGAGACATATGCCTGGTCTAAATTGAGTTTTCCTATATTATAATAGTACAGCGTTAGTTCGACTTGGAAAAATTTTACGCGTACAGATCGTTCGACGGTACAAAAACGTGTTTACGCGTCTCGAAAATACGGTTGATTACTGTGCGAATGTATCAACAAACGGATCGTCGTCTTCGAAATATTTCATTTTTTACCTACGGGTTTTTTCACTAAAATCTGTGTTTTTCGATCTAAAAACACTAATAGTTGATCGTGTCTGTTTTTGTACGTCGTGTTTGCGTTGCAGTATAATTCGCGTACCGAACCGTTTTAGTTTGAACGTTTACTAGCTGCTGCTCGGAATTCGTGTCCGCCGAGTACGATATTGTTGTTTCGTAATGCATTTCGCGATGGTCGCCGCAGATGTGACTGATCCGGCGTGTGTATAATTTGTTATTGTAATGAACGTCGTCCTCGGAATATTTGAATAAAGCGGCAAATTCGTCCTTTTCCCTCGCCAGAGATCGAAACTAACGGTACGATAATATATATATACGATATATATTATCGTATATATGATCATAAAATGGGTACCGAAACGCGTTTTTCAAATATAAAATTTATGAGATGCGTTTAATAAAGTGTGTGTTGTGAAACGGTTTTTAGAATCGCGTATTACTACTGCAGTTTATCAAAGATGGATACAAAATTCGTTGGTGAAATTGTATCCGTCTTTTTTTTTCAAAGTGTTTAATTTGAAATTTATAAATTTAATATACGACAACGCTGACGTTTATGTTATGCGTATCAAAATGAACCGTTAAAACTCAAAAAACGATCCGAATGTTTTTTTTTTTTTATTTCGTCCAGACGAGGTATTTATATGTAAGAAAATTACTTAAAAAATAATAAGAATCTAAAAAAAAAAAGCTTCGAATAGAGAGTACCATCTCGGATCAACCATCCATAGATATAGTGTGTAGGCACAATACGTCAAATTCGGAGCAGTTTTTCAACTAGAACTTTTGATCACAGAAAAGAAAAAAAAAAGCCGGGATCAGTCTGGGTCGCGTGGGCAGTTTGACGGAGTAGCGACTACGCTCCGGGTGGGTCTGTTTAGAAGTTGTGGTTCAAACGCGTTATTTAATATCTAACGATAAATGGTCGCCTTCGGAAACGCGATTCTGAGCGAGCTCAGTTGTCCAGTGTACGTCGTGGTAAAAACATTGCTTTAACAATAATAACAATAATGCTGTGTGAAAATTTCAGCTCGTTCCGATCTTTGTTTTGGATGTTACGATCGAAAAAATCTAAACCGACGTGTAATAATCACGTCCTATGGGAATGACGAGTTTAACGACAAAATAACAATCGTGCGAAACAAATTTTTAACCACACGTGTAATACCATCCCGTTTAGATTGTTATTTAAGTTTCGTGATAACTAGAGGTTTTATGGAACGATAACTGTGTAAAATTGAAAATTTTCAAAGTTCTACAACTCCCGAATTCGATCGCGATTGTACATTTAAAAACAATGCGTTCTGGTAATCGATATTTTTTTTTTTTTTCAAAAGAAATATACATTACACCTATGCATTGTGTTTTATACGACGGTCGATTTATCGTGTTTATTTTAATGATTTTTTTGATCACGCGTGATATAATTTCACGCTGAACTCAAAATGTTTACATCACGACTCCGCAGTCGCTTAACTCGTGCAGTATTTTCGTTTGTATGACTGTGGCCCGCTGGTGTATAACATTTTAGTACCGGATAACGATGAAACGAAATCGCGTTCGTTTCGATGTTTTTTTTTATCCTCTTTTCCGCAGTAGTTTTTATAAATCTTCGACGGACGTGTCTGGAGAAAAACGTAATTTTCTTTTTACACACACACACACTGATCGTCGTCCTGTGTAGGTACCTACCGCAAGTGTATTTATAGTAACGTATTATCATACAAAGTGTTATATTATGTATATGATAATATGACGTATCTGCGGCTCTTTAAGTGCGCGTATACACACGTATATTATTCGATTTTCGAGTTTGGTTGTACGTGTCCGCAGAAGACAAAAGTAGTAAAAGTGTATTATGCAGCTGACGGACTCGAGCCGTGTTGCAGGCGATATCGTAACAATATTATTTTACGACTCCGTGAAACTCGTCGTCGACTTCCGCGCGTATGGTAAACGCGCCGTAATAATAACGCTTCTATCGCGGTTATTATATTGCGCCGTCCCTGCGAAAAACGTGCCGCACTATCGTTTTACATGGCAAAATCGGTTCGTAAGTTGTATTTTTACGGGGAAAAAAAAGAAAAAGTGTATAATACATTGTACGTAGATGCAGCGAGAGTTTGTGTAAATTTACCCGCGGTCAGTTTTACCGTTGGTAACGCTGAGTTTACCACGTAAATTTTGTTTTTTACCGACTACAGATCGGCAGTTGACCGCGTTTTTACCGCGACCAACTTTTGTTTTGTTCCGATTTTAACCAAAATGAATATATAGGTACCGTGAAGTATGTACAAATTTATAAAATTTAACCTGCAGTACCTCGAAATTATGGCGAACGAAAAGTTCCGCTTTTTGAAACGTTTGTGTGTACGTTTGGAATTCGTAGGCGCGAAAAGGGACCTGGGGGGCACCGAAGTTGCAAGAAAAATTACATTGGAATGATTGTAACACGATGCGTATAATAAATAGATAGACCGTCGTACTTATTTACTTGTTTCAACATTATGCGAGTTTCGAAGACTTTTCGAAAACTGTTTGGAACGCTTCAAAAGTAACGCTTCCAAATATTTTCCGAAACACTAAAAAAAAATCATAATCGTTTTCTACCAAAAGTTGGCCCAGATATCTCTAAACTAGTGTAATTCGAAATGTTTGATGTTACGAATATCACACGTCGCATACTTTGCTATCCGTGTAACGTGTATGATCGCGAAGTATAAACTACGCGCTGTTGATATCTGTATGTTTCTAAATACGACGTACACTATGGCCACGGTGTAAACATTATAACTTACTGAAAACGTTGATAAATTATCGAGATGGCAGTATAGGATTCAATTTTCTCAATAATAAATCGTATGGTTTTTAACCAACGTAAAATTTTTCTAATAAAAGACTTTTTAAAATTACTTTTCATAAATAGTATACAGAATATATAGAATATTTTGACAACACGGTATGTTTTAAAGTACAATCATTCCGAATATAATTTACTAGGAATACTTTTTCTACAACAACGTCTGA
>CM029363.1:22744276-22758112 GCA_017140985.1 Hormaphis cornu | reverse complement strand
TTGGTTGTACGTGTCCGCAGAAGACAAAAGTAGTAAAAGTGTATTATGCAGCTGACGGACTCGAGCCGTGTTGCAGGCGATATCGTAACAATATTATTTTACGACTCCGTGAAACTCGTCGTCGACTTCCGCGCGTATGGTAAACGCGCCGTAATAATAACGCTTCTATCGCGGTTATTACATACCCTGCGAAAAACGTGCCGCGGTGTATCGTTTTACCAGGCGAAATCGGTTCGTAAGTTGTATTTTTACGGAAAAAAAGAAAAAACCAAGTGTATTATTCATTATACGTAGATGCAGCGAGAGTTTGTGTAAATTTATCCGCGGTCAATTTTACCGTTGGTAACGCTGAGTTTATCACGTAAATTTTGTTTTTTACCCACTGAAAATCGGCAGTTGACCGCGTTTTTACCCGCGACCAACTTTTGTTTTGTTCCGATTTTAACCAAAATGAATGTATATAGGTACCGTGAAGTATGTACAAATTTGTAAAATTTAACCTGCAGTACCTCGAAATTATGGCGAACGAAAAGTTCCGCTTTTTGAAACGTTTGCGTGTACGTTTGGAATTCGTAGGCGCGAAAAGGGCGAGAGAGACCTGGGGGGCACCGAAGTTGCAAGAAAAATTACATTGGAATGACTGTAACACGATGCGTATAATAAATAGATAGACCGTCGTACTTATTTACTTGTTTCAACATTATGCGAGTTTCGAAGACTTTTCGAAAACAGTTTGGAAAGCTTCAAAAGTATTCGAAATATTTTCCGAAACACTAAAAAAAAATCATCGTCGTTTTCTACCAAAAGTTGGCCCAGATATCTCTAAACTAGTGTAATTCAAAATGTTTGATGTTACGAATATCACACGTCGCATACTTTGCTATCCGTGTAACGTGTATGATCGCGAAGTATAAACTACGCGCTGTTGATATCTGTATGTTTCTAAATACGACGTACACTATGGCCACGGTGTAAACATTATAACTTACTGAAAACGTTGATAAATTATCGAGATGGCAGTATAGGATTCAATTTTTTCAATAACAAATCGTATGGTTTTTAACCAACGTAAATTTCTTTTTTTTTAATAAAAGACTTTTTAAAATTACAATTAATTATATAGTATACAGTATAGAGAATATTTTGGCAACACGGTAGGTTTTAAAGTACAATCATTCCGGATATAATTTACTGGGAATACTTTTTCTACAACAACGTCTGACCTCGTACACTTTAGTTCATACTTGGTACAATCACGTAAACTATAGCGCGTTGATACACGTTTTAAGATATGAAGTTTACGTGTTTGTACTGAGTATGAACTAAAGTGTACAAGGTCAGACGTTGTTGTAGAAAAAGTATTCCTAGTAAATTATATTCGGAACGATTGTACTTTAAAACATACCGTCAAAATATTCCATATACTGAAAAGTAATTTTAAAAAGTCTTTTATTAATTCACGGATCTAAAATACGTATCGATCGTTTCAAGAAAAACATTACTGTACGAAATCGCAGTAAAGACTTTTCGGTTTTAACCGCTACTTCGTATTTCATCTATGCTTTCTAGTTTCAACAGTATAAGGAATGATGTATGATAACTACCATCGATATCTGTAACATAATATTATGTACCGTGTACTTTATCGCCAAACGCTGATGTGATGCGCGTTTTCTGAACGAGTAATTTTCTAAAAGCTTTGGTCTATACAATCAGTAAACCGATTTTCATCGGTTCTACGGCGCGCGGATTTTATATTTCTACACCGCTATTTGTTTTCGTAATACGGAATCGGTTTCATCATCTCGGAACGAAATAACGTTTATACCTGTATAGACTCACGGGAGCGGCCTCTGCGAGTACTAGAGGTTTCACAAATTAGCCGCGTGTAGTTTTTTCCTCTTGTTTTCCGCATTATACAGCCGTTAAAAGTAAAAAAAAACGAATTGACAGCGATCCGTACCGATCCGTACTGACAGCGAAAAACGCGATCTACGGTAAGTATACAAAAAAAATACTAATTCCTCGAGTAATACGAAGGTTAGTAGTAATACAGCTATCGCCGTATGGCACGTCTGAAGTACCAGGTGTGTGCTCTCATAAACTCCTCGTACCCTCGTTGAAGTATAATAATATAGTATCGTGTCGTCGTAGAAAATATCGTGTCGTTAAAAGCATAATGTAATGTATTATTACGTCCCATATCATTTTACGTTCGACATTATTTGAAAACTCTCCCGTATTCTTTTCATTTTCCATGGCCCTCGCGATGTTCACATTTTTCGTCTATTTTCGGTCGCCACACTGTGGTAGTATTATTGAGTGCAGGCGGCTGATTGATTGGAAACGTTTGACACTTTTGTCCTCACACCCGAAATTTATCCACCCACGGTGTACATATACATTGTAGTAGTAGTTGTAGAGAATATTATCTGTATGCTGTACACGCGCGTGTTAAAAACGCTATTGTTTCCATCGCGATACCCCGCGGGAGCCGAGGAAAATGGCCGAGGAAAATGGCCACGAAATTTCACACACTTTGCCGCAGTATCATTAATCACGCACGGGGTCAGGGCGGGAAAAAAGAAGTAAAAAAAAGAAATTGGTACAGCTTAATATTATATACTTTGGGGGCATTTTTTTTTTTCGTTGTACCGTGCACAGGTAACCGGTGGTGCAGGAGGTATACCGCCGAGATGTTTCGATGTCGGCCGTAAACTTGCGCGCCAACGAGCAAAAAAATGTTAATTCGAGAAAACTATACTTTTCTGTAAGACGCAAAGTATAAAACAAAGTTGTGTTACGCGAATTTTGTTGAATGTACAAAATGTAAGTTGTGTAAGCCGGCGTACAAGCGGCGTGTAAGGCGATCAAACACGATTTTTTAAATAATGCGTACCAATTAGAAAATACCATTTCACTTGTGATATCCACGTGAACTCTTGCGTTTGCGAAAACGGCAGAGCAGAGCACACACACACACCGCGATGGATGAAAAGAAAAAAAGATTTCTTCTTTTATCAATCTTGGCTCTGCTGTGGTCGTTCTAGAGAGGTGCAGTGGTGTGAAAGTATTGAAAAAAAAAACTCGCAGTTCCATTCGTGACAGAAGAATAAAAAACCGCATCGGAATCGAAAAACGGCTTTAGTTAAGATCGATGGGTCACATGGGATTTTCATGGGGGTCACGCGGTTTTCGGTATAGGTTCTTATAGATTTACATTTCTTTTCTTCTCTGGAAAAAAAGAAACCATTTCAATTTATTATTTGTAGAAAAAGATCGCGGGCAAAATGCGTTATTGTATATTTTACGAACTGGTTAAACGAAAAAACTGCGAGCCTCATACACGATACGCACCCCGAACCGGATTAAAAAAAAACAAACGGTTAGTAATTTTCTCTAAAGTTTATGATTACGTTTTAAAAATAAATTACCACACGACTTGAATGTTTTTTTTTATCTTTATTCGAAACAGTACTAAAAATATAAAAATTTTTTACATTTTAAACAATATTACGCAGGTACCGTGCGATATTAAAAAGCGGTCGATACGAACAGAACTGAACTCTTTTGTTTACCACGCTAGTGTAGTTTTTTTTGCCAGGAATAAATATTTAACAATAGTCAAAAGCGCCGCTTATGTTCTTCCGTCGTTGAAGATAAACTATATCGAGAGGAAAACTTTTAGTCTTATTTTATCTCGTGAGTATTATACTCGAGATTATTATATAAAATGGGGACGATTTCCACGGGGTTTAAATATTGTCAACATCCTATTTATATAACAGCTAACCCTGTCAACTGCAGCGTTCTTTTATTGAATGTCGGAGAGCCCTGCAAAAGAGACATCTGAATAAACATCGGCCGCTACTTGCAGGGCCGATCGATTTTTTTTAAATTGTCATTAGAATTCTACTGCAGCAGACGGTCAACGTTTTTTCTTACACATTGTATTTATACAAGTGAGATTTTTAGCGTAAAACCGATTTTGACGTACCGTATTTTTTTTTTGAACAATACGCCGCGCATAAACGTTTCTAAAATAATAATAAACCGGTTAAAAAGTTTCTAAAAATATTTTTATTTATGTAAAACGTATTCAGTGTACTCGTATTACACACTGAAAAAAAATTGCCTTTATTTTCTATAAACACATTTGCATGACAAAGAGTTCGTCGGAACGACGGTGTCGCAAAAGATTTAAAAAAAATCAAAAAGATATCGCGCGATAATAAGTTTCAAAAACGTTTGAAACTCCTCTCTTTCGACACCGTCGAATCGGAACAGAAATTTTGTTTTTTATTCATTTTGTTACGTACGAAATATTCCGGAGAATTTCGTCTATAAATAATCCAAATACATCATGGAGGGTTTAAAAACTAATTAAAAGATTTAAAACAAATTGTTTTTCGATCAAATAACGAAAAAATAGGCGTTTTTAACTCAACAAATATAATATATTATGTTAATAAAACTTAACATCGTAATATATTACTGACTTTATTGTTAACAATAATGAACGTTGAATGTGGTTTTGCTGTATTTGATGTTCAACGAAAATAGGCGTTATTCGCGTGTAGACGTGCAAGTTTGAAACATTCAAAAGTAATCGGTTATAAGAGCGTTTTTCGAAATTGTTTCAGCACACAATGGAAGAATCGCAATCCTTGGTGGTCCGTCGTTTTAGGATTTAGTGTTCATTTTAATTCTATCGCGGAATCGAGAGAAAACTATGTGGTATCGACGGTTTTACGTTATTGTTTCCGCGAAAAACGCTGTTTTGTGTCGCTGCAAAAGTTTCGCGGCGGCGAACTATTCGCGGGTGGTTTTCTGCGGAATTTTCGGCCGTCGACGAGGAGGAAAAGCGCAGAAAAACCGGCGAAAAAGTTATTTTTCAACGACCCGTACGTAATAACTGTTGTTTTTCCATATAACCGCGGTGTACGATACACAATCGAGCTGTGGTACCACCCCACGTGCGAAAACCGTATTATCTGCGTACGAAATCTACAAATATCGTTTCTTGTTCGCGCGAGAACGGGGGTGAAAAATCCTCTCTCGTTACAAATTCGCCAAATTTACCGTGGTAAACGTAGGTAGGCACGTGTACACAACTCGTACTGTGTACAAGTAAATTATCGTTTTGTCGTTTTCGGAAATTTTCTAGTTTTAACGTACCCGGAGACGCTCCTCGGGTCCGTCGCGGGTGCAGCAGCTTTTTCGCCGCTTCCCGGGTCGCGCGTCCGCCGCGGCCAGGACGAAACCGGGGGACCTTTTTTAGTTCGTCTCGGAAACTCGGTCCGCGCGGTCGTGTTCGCCCGCGTTCGCTCGTCCCGCCGCCGATGTGCGTGCGCGAAACGTCGGTTCGATCTCCGCCGTCGCCGTTTCTTCCAGGTTCGTTGTTCCCGCGCGGTCGGTGGTACAGGCGTAAAATAACGACGTAGGACCGCGCGATAAAAATCATTTTTATTCGATCGTGCACGTGGCAGTAAAACGTATAATCGAAATATCGGGAATCTAATAAATATCGGCTCTTCTACTCTTTGGGAAAACGATACTGCGGAAATCAACTCTCCCGTCTTTTCCGTCGGCAAACAAATCGAAAAACGCCTTGGATAATAGACGTGATGTTCGTTTGTATCGTTAGTAGTAGGCGCGACAAAAGACGTTTTTCCCGTGTAAGAAAAACTAATCAAACGCTGATTGATAATCGTTATGTTAGATTGGGTGTCAGGATGGTTTACCGTCGGAGTTTTTCGGACGAGGTTTCTGGAATCCTCTGTTCCACGGCGACCCGATAGAGGTGAAACTTGGTTGAACCCGAAAACGGGGGTTTTCTTTTGAATTCGTGCATGCCGACGATTTTCCAACGGTTTTTGATCTTCCCAGGAGTCTACTGTACAATCGACTCGATAGTGTTGTGTAACGAAAATGTTAAAAATAAAATACCGTTAGAAAGAAACCAAATTATACCTACGTTAGATCGACCAATACGAATTAATCAAAAGAACGTAATTTTATAGTTAAATAAACGTCTAAATTTCTGTGTATTGTGTTTTTTCGTTTGTAACAATCACATTTCGGGGCTTTATAAACGCGGTATTAACGCATTTCTTTCATATCTCACTCTACAGTCAGCATTCGTACAATGCTCGTAAAATAATAACGTAAAGTGTCACTTATAAACTGCGTTGCAGTTATACTACAAGCGGATATTGAAATCGACGTGAATATTTCTTCTTTAGTTTAATTTTAAAAATGGCTGCAATGTCGAGTTTCATACACAGTTATCCGAGTGCTTTTGTTTTTTTATAAATTTTTTCCCCGAGGCTTTTTTCTCCTCTCGAAAATCCATTAAAACGATTCTGTATGATATTCTCGGTGCAGCGGATAAAATGATATCGTGTAGGTGAGTAGCAAAAGAATTATTTGACATTTTTTTGTGCCCGTTTCATTTCGTAACGATTCTTGTCAGTACGTTCAAGATGTTTCCGATGAATACCACGATAAATTGCAATTATTGCTAAAAAAAAAAAAAGAGGAAGTTAAACATCGCGCTGAAATATGGAAAAGTATGTAAAAGTATTTTTCAATCGGTAATTTTTATTGGTACGCGATGCGAAGTATCCTGTTCGAACGGTAAATACAATACAGGGTAAATTGAAAACGCAATACAGTTCCTTCTCGTTTGTATACAAATTTAAAATCGTTCAGGTATTGTTGGTTTAATGAACACAAATGTTTAAAAATTCATCGTATCGTATTTGTTTAGATACCTATTTTTGAATTTTCACCCTTAAACAGTCACTAAAAATTCGTTAAAATATTCGTTTTGATGCACGTGAAGGCAATAACTATATTATATTTTGGTATTGGTTATTTAAAAAAAAAAATTTAAATCGTGAACGCACTCGGCCCACTTGGCATTATTGTTTGTGTCATTTTTTTTTTTTTTGTCAAACCAAACTTCTGTTCGAACAAACACAATATTTTTCGTTTGTCCTCGAGGAAGTTTCCCGGAATAGCGCGTGATCGTTTTTTTTTTTTCATATTCTGTGAAAATTTATGTCTATAATTGTTGTTGTATTATGCATAAAAAAAAAAACGTATAAAAACCGAGATAAAACCACTCGTTTTGAACGTTCGAGCACGCGTCCATTCCATTTCTCACACGCTCGGCGGTTCTCCGTGTTTTACCCGTTGTTTTTCAATCTAAAAAACATATATATGTATACGAATAAATCGAAAAAAAAAAAATAGCGATCGGGCGCACCTCGGTATAGAGAGCGATCGTCGTGATAACTAAAACGATTTACGATCTCTCGCCTGCAACTATTTTGCAGCGCCGGTCGCGTATTCGTTCGTTTACGAAACTCGGTCGTCTCTGCGTAAAAGAGTTTTTACGGATTTAAATCATTAAATCATGGTGATCCGAATAATAATGTTGAATACGATCTGCCGAGCGCTGTGGTGAATAGTTGCTTCCACCCGAAACTGTTCAAAGAAAAAGAAAACGCACATCGGCGGTGAAAACGAAAAATCTAAAAACAAATTTTTTCAAAAGTACCTATAATGTGTACCGTCTTTTGGCGAGGACGCGTAACGTATCGCGGACGTGTTTTCGGAGTGGGAACGTAAAATATAATATATTTGGGACCGTTTGTCGAAACACAAATACACGGATTTCGTGGAACAAACGGCGGCTATTATATAAGTATTCGTAAACAGATTTTTACGAGTTATTTTTCATTATTTTTTTGAGAAGATTCGGTCGAAATCTACGAAATGCGCGGCCCCGGAAACTTTGGGACTTGCAGATCCGGAAAGTGGCGTGTACTCGCCGCTGTAAAGATGTGTTCATTAGTATCGCGGGCCGTTCCTCGAAAACGTCGTACGAATTAATTTCGCCACCGACGTACGTCGCGATCGAAATAATCGCGCGCGCCCTCTCGGGAATTCGCGCCGCCTCGCTGCAGGAAGGAATTCGCGGCTTAATCGTTTCTCACGGGGAAAAACGGACGCGCAACAATTGTTGTTTCTCTCGTTTTGTCCGGGGGACGTGATCAATGCCGTTTTCAATCGAAAAATGTCGTAGCACTAGGAAAATGTTTGAAAAATGGACTTGTGGAAACCGTTTTAGAAGTTTTGAAAATTTATGTCCGAAAAACCACACAGTTTTCGGGGAAAACTGCTTGAAATTTCAACATTCGTAAATCACTTTTAGCCGAAAAGTTTAGATTTTTGTTTTTAACGATATTTTCGTTAAATTCGATCATCTACGTTTTCCAGTGGATGGATCGATCCGATCGTTGCGCATTAAAACTCAAAAAATTTAGAGTATACGATTTAAATCGGATGTTATTCGAAACTGTTAAGATTCTTTTTTTAAATATTTAACGAGTGTTGGTCCGTTTGCAATTAACATTGTAAACGTAGTGTTGCGTAGAAAAAAAAAACAAAGGAAGGAAGGAAAGGGGTAAATTTGAGGTCGGGTGTTTTTTTAGCGTAGCGAATACCTAAAAATGTCGTATTTCAGGTGGTAGTATATGGGTAGTTTATTGATGTAACTGATATTTTTTTGTTAAATATGGTTTTTACCAGGACGTATAGTAGAGCTCGCTCAGAATCGGTTTTTTCCAGTCATTGCTTTCACGTAATATTAAATAATAAGTTTAAACCACAACTCCAGAAACGTTGGCATACCCAAAGAAGTGACCCACTTCAAATCTTAATCACTACGTGTCAAACAACTTCTCATCCGACCTCAAATTTGGTCCGTATTTCTTTTCGAATTTTCGCCTCTTTTACATATTATATATTTTGAGAAGCCGTTTGCTTTAAACGTTCAAAAAATATCCACGTTTTTTTTTTTCATCATATTTTGTATTCGGTTAAAATGTGATTTTTAGAAACTAACTCAATACGCACTTATTTCTTAGCGGATTAGTGCTTTGTTGAATCGCTTTCAAGAATCTCTCATTTGGTTGTGTTCGAACAGCGGAATTTATCACGACTAAATTTAACGTCTGAAAGACTTTTACTAAGATTCTGGTTTCTATATAGTGATTATATGCTGATGACAAAATATGAATAAAGAGCCTTTATATAAAATTACATAATGGTCTATGCAATGCAATCGGATGGGGTCATAAGAGTATTGTGGGTCTAAAGCGTGTATTTATAATTAAATTTGACACTTTTGGTTTGGAAGTTACCTTGTTTGTTAATTATTACTATAAATAATACGTATAATTGATATTAAAGTAAATAGTAATAAAGACAATCGTGAAACTTAGTGATAGTGTAAGGTATAATGTTTAACAAATGAAATACAATAGCAATTAGTGGAAAGTTATTAAACTTTATTCGGCGACAATAATTAATATAGGTAATTTTATATTTAAAAAAAAGTGTCGTTGGGAATAAAAAAACAATTTTTGTAAATCAAAATCGTCATCATTTTTGTCAAAATCGTCACAATAAGTTCTCGTATACTTATATTTTTTTGCGTTTTTTAAAAAGCGTATATTTCGTAGTTTTTTGCCGGTTGAAAATCGAACGTACCGAACACACGTGTAAATGAAAACATAACTTTAATGTTTCTTTTAGTCATAGGGAACGTTTCGGTATCGCGATTTTGTCGTTGGACTTTTTACGGATACGCGTTAATTTTTTGTGTAAACATACTTGTTTGGTTTTCGTGTTGATTTTTTGTCGAATATTTACATATTTTAAACCGTAGATCCACCACGCGTCGGTACGACGATGCACCTAGAGTAGATTTATATTTTGTTAGTGCCGTTGACTTGTTTGCAATTAGTGTATACTTATAGTTAAAAACGAACCGAAAAAAAATCGTTGGAAATAAAAATCTACTATATAGTGAACAATGATGACGAATATCGAAGGAACGGCACGTACTACAAACATGTACAAATGCAGCACGCATATATTTACATAATATTATACATTAGATAAAAACGTGACGAAAAGGTATAAAATATAACTATTTGTTGTTTTACTTATTTTTATTTTAAAAACTCGATACAGTGTGTGTGTATGTGACAAAACAAAACGAGTTGACGAATAACCGTGTGTTACCTACTTTTATTGAACTTTTTTTTTTCTAAACAAACCTGAAGTATTTTTGTAGTATTACGTATTATTATGATGACTGAAAGTTACACACAAGTCATTCAAATTATTTTTGGTCGCCCGAATGCAGTTGAACTCCTCCCGTGTCTATTATAATAACTCGTATTGCTTTTTGGGTCTTGACGTAAAAAGAAAAACACAGCCAATTAGGTAAAAAAAGCATACGGTTTTCCTGATTTTTCTTTTTCCCCAACGAACCTATATCGTTTTACAGTATACAAACATATTTACGTTTTATACTGTGTATTATAATACAATGGGTAGTATACTTTAATAACAGATACGACGTATTATTATCGTAGTATTACAAGATTAAATCGTCTGAATTTTTGTTGCTGCTATGTATGTTTTGGTACGATAATTAAACGCGTAAGCCATGATGTCGGACGAGGAAGTTAATGGCGCCGTGTTAAACAGTTTTTTCGGACGCTCCAATAATGTTTACGTTTTTTTTTAAACTTTTCCCCAAACATAGGTTTGGAATGTAATTTCGAATTAATGTGCTTATATCCGTTTTTAAGGAGGGTTTTTTTTTTCGCACTAGACCGATAAAAACGGCGTGTAACAACATGCTGCCGCGCACTCTGAAAGGAATATAAGTGTGTGTAGTCCTTATACATTACTTTTTTAAAATTTTTTTTTCGTGAAAAATAACGCGTGTTTGCCAGTGTTGTCGTCGTCGTCGTCGGCAAATCGATCGGTAATCCAATAAACGTCTTGTAGCAGCTATACTAACAACACGCGCAAAAGCGCTCGGCTATTTATTATAAAAAAAATATAATATTATACTTTGCTCCGTCGTCGGCGAATTGATATTTTTCCGCCGTCGATAATTTTTCATAATATTTTATAATACATACGACATTACTGTTATTGTACTTGAATATACGTGCCGCACGTGATTATTTTTCCCTCCGATTTTAGAAAATATCATAAAATCGTACGCGGAAAACCGCAGTGAATCCTACTATGTAGTATAAACGCGAATATTGACACGGGAAACTCGTGTCGTTCCGGGACAGGCGATCGATTTCGCTGTTTTAAATCGCATGAAAAAAAAATTCACGTGCCGTTTTAAAAATTCAATTTTAAGACACTTTGTGTACAGCATTGAGAGCATATTTCGTTCCACACTCTATGTCAACATAAAAGTGTCATGTTTGTCGCATACCGTTATTGGCAGTGCACGAAAGAATGTTACATAGTGTTACATTGTTATAACGTGATGTTCCTATTTCGACAAAACAGAAATTTGTTATTGAATACGTGTTTTCGTGCCGGATAAACTGATTTTTTTTTCATGGTGGAGAAAACCCAAATTCGTCGTTTTTCGATTACCAAAACGGCTCCAGTGTTCCAAATAAAAAATATTCTAAAGTCGATAGAGTCGGCCAAACGATTGCTGATGCCATAGTGTCTATAGTTTTGATATGTACTGCTTTATGATGTTATGTACAATGTAATATTTATTTGTAGAACACGCATAATATACAGCCTTTTTTACGTCCTTTTCGCGTACACATCAATACGATTGTATAGTTATTTGTATAAATTCGAAATTTTTAAAATTTTTGTGAGCGTGAGAGACAGCAGAGGCATGATGTCGTATCGCGAGCCATTTGTCGGGAATTTCGTAAAATCTTCAATCCCGCTCACACGCCTTACGCACAAAAATGGTAGAATTTTGGCCACCAGGCCCGCCGACACAGCTCTTAATCATTATTAAAAGCCAAAAGTTAAGTTAAGCCCCTTGTACGGTTTTAGAAATTTCTTCGACAGAATCGGTCCGATATCTATTCTGTAATAACATTCTTTTGATTCACCGTACTAGATTCTCCGGGAAATGACTTTTCGTTTGTTTTTCTATTCTCTTTGGTTCGTACGCAAAGGAAATTCAACTACACAAACCTAAAATGTTTTTTAAATTCTAATAACGATAAAATTAAAATCCGTAGGGTTCAATATCAAAAATCTAAAAAAAAAAAAAGCTATTTCCTTGTAACGGTGATTTTAAATCCGTTTTCGGTTTGTTTACGAGGAAACTCGTGAACAGTATTCTTTGTACAATTTTTTTCGTATATTATTATACTCCAACAGAAAAGTGGACTCTTTTAGACAGTGAATCGGTTATTTTTGGTTTGGTCTGAATGGTTCACAGGGAGTTTACTGGCATTTTTTTTATTGCTACAAAAAACAAAAAAAAAAACATGTACAATAAGTTGCCCACATTATCATAACACCTCGTTGTATCCATGGGCCTTAAGGCGAGTTTTGAAAGCGCGAGCGGAGGAAAACGAATAATTTATACGTCGGACAGGTCGGTTTTGCATGGTATTATATATTTATATATATATACGAGGAGGTCCGCAGGGACGAACGAACCGTTTTCAATTAAAATGCTTACGGCCGTTCGGAGCGAAATACTTCCGCGTTGTTTTGCCGGGCGCGCGCGCCAAAAACGTACACACGGACAATTTTGTGACTATTATAACAATCGAACAAATAATAATAATAATTATACGGTATGATAATAACAATATAATACTAAAATTAAAATTTGAGCACTTGTGACTGTTTATACTAAATTTAATAAACCCGAAATCACAAAAATGATACACTTTTTATTGCGTATACGTATTTCAACAACTATGTTGTCATCTTCAGCGCGAATCAACGACATCAACCAATTTTCATACTTTTAGATGTCAAGTTATAAAGTTTTTCAATTTAACCCTTTTTTCAACACCCTTAGTGGTAAAATTTCTTGTCCAATTGTGAATATCTAAATTATCCAAGGACACTGCACCCAAACAACAATTTTCATCAAAATCGGTCCCTTCGTTTTGTAGGAATTCGGTGACTCACAGAAATCCGAAATAATTTTATAAAAGTATAAGATGCTTTATATTATGTTTGAAGTAAAATCTGGATTTTCGTACATTTTTCACTGCTTTAAAAACAGTTGAAAATAAAATGTATGGTTTTATAGTGTATATTTTGTTCTTTGGATCATTGTTTTTACTTTATTAAGCAATATAAAAAAAATGTATGGACATATTTTATTTGTATATATATATATATATATATATATATATATATATATATATATATGGGTTTTTGTGTGTATAGAACCATTAAATTTGTTGTTTACTCCGTTTACGGTCTGCAGTTTGTGTATCGTGTGCACTGATATTATGGCTTTTCGAAAACAACGGCGCATAATAAGTATAAATCATATTTTCTTAAAGTATATATTAAATACATTTTTTTTTTTGTAAACGTAAGTATAAAATATATAGTGCCGTATAAGCTATAAAGCTCAAAAATTCGAAATTTGGAAATCTTTTTATATTTATGATCATAATAAACTTCAAAATTGGTATTTATTGGAGATGACGAGTAAGTAAAATATATTACAAAAATTAAATCCGAGCGGAAAATAAGTCAAATAATAACGATTTCCGATTTTATGACTTAAAAAAAAAATATATAGGTACCTATACTAAAAACTATCAACATATTTGATGGTGTACGGTCATGAAATCAAGTTTTTTTTTTACGCAACATACGGCTAATATGTGTTTTACTTAACTTTCAAGTTTTAATTTGGCAGTATCCACTTATTCGTAAATATACTGTTTTTAACCATGATGAAGTGCCTATATTTTAAACGTTTAAATC
>CM029363.1:22641696-22744176 GCA_017140985.1 Hormaphis cornu | reverse complement strand
CTCTATGTCAACATAAAAGTGTCATGTTTGTCGCATACCGTTATTGGTAGTGCACGAAAGAATGTTACATAGTGTTACATAGTTACAACGTGATGTTTCTATTTCGACAAAACAGAAATTTGTTATTGAATACGTGTTTTCGTGCCGGATAAACTGATTTTTTTTTTCATGGTGGAGAAAACCCAAATTCGTCGTTTTTCGATTACCAAAACGGCTTCAGTGTTCCAAATAAAAAATATTCTAAAGTCGATAGAGTCGGCCAAACGATTGCTGATGCCATATATCTATAGTTTCGATATGTACGCTTTATGATGTTATGTACTGTACAATGTAATATTTATTTGTAGAACACGCATAGTATACAGCCTTTTTTACGTCCTTTTCGCGTACACATCTCAGATATTCAATACGACTGTATAGTTATTTGTATAAATTCGAAATTTTTAAAATTGCGATGATGTCGCGAGCCATTTGTCGGGAATTTCGTAAAATCTTCAATCCCGTTCACACGCCTTACGCACGAAAAAGGTAGAATTTTGGCCACCAGGCCCGCCGACACAGCTCTTAATCATTATTAAAAGCAAAAAGTTAAGCCCCTTGTACGGTTTTCAACATTTCTTCGACAGAATCGGTCCGATATCTATTCTGTAATAACATTCTTTTGATTCACCGTACTAGATTCTCCGGGAAATGACTTTTCGTTTGTATTTCTATTCTCTTTGGTTCGTACGCAAAGGAAATTCAACTACACAAACCTAAAATTTTTTTTAAATTCTAATAACGATAGAATCCGTGGGGTTCAATATCAAAAATCTAAAAAAAAAAAAGCAATTTCCTTGTAACGGTGATTTTAAATCCGTTTTCGGACTGAATATTGGTTTGTTTACGAGGAAACTCGTGAACAGTATTCTTTGTACAATTTTTTTCGTATATTATTATACTCCAACAGAAAAGTGGACTCTCTTAGACAGTGGATCGGTTATTTTTGGTTTGGTCTGAATGGTTCACAGGGCGTTTACCGGCATTTTTTTTATTGCTACAAAAAACAAAAAAAAAAACATGTACAATAAGTTGCCCACATTATCATAACACCTCGTTGTATCCAGGGGCCTTAAGGCGAGTTTTGAAAGCGCGAGCGGAGGAAAACGAATAATTTATACGTCGGACAGGTCGGTTTTGGATGGTATTATATATTTATATATATATCCATATATACGAGGTCCGCAGGGACGAACGAACCGTTTTCAATTAAAATGCTTACGGCCGTTCGGAGCGAAATACTTCCGCGTTGTTTTGCCGGGCGCCAAAAACGCCCACGCGGATAATTTTGTGACTGTTATAACAATCGAACAAATAACAATAGTAATAATTATACGGTATGATAATAACAATAATAACAATATAACGTTGGTAAAAATCAACACCAGTTTTTGAAAATGGCGTTCCAAAATATTATTCTTCTTGTTGGCATTTCGAGTTTGAAATAGCGACTGGTTGATCTTGAGAGGCTTGAAAATAGTCGCCAATAACAACTATCCAGTAGTTTATGCGCAGCACATTACAAAGTGGATGATGTAAATACATGTAATACGAAAAATGTAACAATTCATTTTAATGTATAAAAGTTTTGTCTTCAGTTTTTGATTTTTTTTTTTTACCATTCTTGACTTCTAAACCAAATGTTATGGGTATACAACTTAACGCGTGCAACAGATGAATCTTTTCGAATAAAATGTAATAAAGATGTATTATACACATAAATTACAGTAATATTACAATAAACATTAACGGGGGGGGGGGGGAAGATAATGTACAAGTTTTACCAGTGTGTTTGCGTTACAATTTATAATATAAGTAAATTTTTTTTTTTGTTAAAGAAGGTTAGTTTGCTTGAGTACTGTTGGTGGGTCACTTAACCTGTAGAATTTAGCAACGTTAGCAAAAGTTAAGTGGTCGAAAAAATTTCTTGTTCGATCATTTCGAACAAACCAAGAAGGAGCGTTTGAAATAATTGTCCTTAGGACTTTTGCTTGGAAAACTTGGATTTTGATTATGTGTGCACGATTGTCTTCAGTAAAAACCACAAATAGCCGATGATTTAATTAATTTTTTTGCCTACGTTCTTTGTAAGTAAGCCAGCTCTTATTAGAAAATATTCTGGAAAAACACCCCTCCAAATGTTTGACTCAAGTTATTCTAATGGCTCTCTGACGTGTTTTTCGGGGAGAATTGAGTAAAATTCAAAAAAAAAACGCAAATCACTGGATGTTAACACTTTAGAAACAGTAAATTCGAGATGTAAATTTTTATCCCTTTACGATCAAAATAGTTCAGAACAGCTGTCCCGGCCTGGCCGTTGCCCGTGTATTGTTTTTTTTTTTATATACGTTTTAATAGTAACTTTTGTTACCACGCGTGTGATTTCCATTTTAATACTTTCTATTTTTGATCAATTGAATTTATTTTGTATTAAATTTTTTATTTTTACACTTTTTACCCCATTTATAGTAGTTGAATTCAAGAAAACCTCTTTTTAGTTGATTTCTTTTTATAGCTAAACAAAACAACTGACCAATTTTCATACTTTTAAATGTCAAGTTATAAAGTTTTTCAATTTAACCCTTTTTCAAACATTCTTAGTGGTAAAATTTCTTGTCCAATTGTGAATATCTAAATTATCCAAGGACACTGCACCTAAACAACAATTTTCATCAAAATCGGTCTCTTCGTTTTGTAGGAATTCGGTGACTCACAGAAATCCGAAATAATTTTATAATAAGATGCTTTATGTTAAAATCTGGATTTTCGAACATTTTTTACTGCTTTAAAAACAGTTGAAAATAAAATGTATTGTTTTATAGTGTATATTTTGTTTTTTGGTTCACTGTTTTTACTTTATTAAGCAATATAAAAAAATGTATGGACATATTTTATTTGTATATATATATATATAAATGGGTGTTTGTGTGTATAGAACCATTAAATTTACTCCGTTTACGGTCTGCAGTTTGTGTATCGTGTGCACTGACATTATGGCTTTTCGAAAACAACTGCGCATAATAAGTATAAATCATATTTTTTTAAAGTATATATTAAATACATTTTTTTTTTGTAAACGTAAGTATAAAATATACAGTGCCGTATAAGCTATAAAGCTCGAAAATTCGAAATTTGGAAATCTTTTTTTATTTATGATCATAATAAACTTCAAAATTGGTATTTATTGGAGATGACGAGTAAAATATATTACAAAAATTAAATCCGAGCGGAAAATAAGTCAAATAATAACGATTTCCGATTTTATGACTTAAAAAAAAAAATATAATGGTACCTATACTAAAAACTATCAACATATTTGATGGTGTACGGTCATGAAATCAAGTTTTTTTTTTTTACGCAACATACGGCTAATATGTGTTTTACTTAACTTTCAAGTTTTAATTTGGCAGTATCCACTTATTCGTAAATAAACTGTTTTTAACCATGATGAAGTGCCTATATTTTAAACGTTTAAATCGAAACCACCGTATTAACCAAGCACTGTTAAATTATTGAAATAAATATTATTTCAAACTGATAACATTCTATTTCTTCGTATTTGGTCTGGTTAAACAAAATATGTTCCGTTTGCACAGGATTTTCAAGTATATTATTATTATTATTCTATATTTCTACGAATCGTTTCATTCAATTTATTTCCGCGTACGAATTTTATTTATTTTTCGTGCAGCTCAATGATATTCGAGGTACGTAGAAATTATAATATCGTCATCGGATTCGTATTGTATTGGCTTTCTATTTCGGTTTTGACATTTCGGTCGTTGTTTTAAATTTAGCTTACACGATGAAACGTTGTTGGAAAATTTTTACTGGAAATTACCGAGTAGAAAAACGATGATGTGGACGATGCTCGGGACTCCCGAAAAATGTGATAGTTGCAATAAAACCCCTGTATCGTATTATATTATTACGTACTTTGCAGTATTTCAACTGTAATTTCGACTAGATATTTTGTAAAAATATCGTTGAAGCCGGTGGCGACCGCATACTCTGCGCTGATGTGAAAATTATCGGACCGATCAGTCGACCTAAACTTTATGGTTTATTTTTTATACGTATTAGATTGTATTATATACGTGCAGTATGCTACGGACTTTTTACTTTTTCCCATTAAAATGTTGTTTGAGTTTTATATTAGGAGCCCTGCGGCTTCGAATAGCGAAAAACTGTTGAACTCTGTGCTCGGTTCATCATAAACGCGTTTGACCGCAAGAAAGATCTCGTTTTGATAATAAGAAAATAAAGACTGTAAAATCTATATAGTTTCCTCGCTCCGCTCAGAATCTAAAAACAAAAATACCGATTTACCCGAGTTCAATACACTTCAGCTGGACAGCTTCGATATCGAATAGTACTTCAAAATTTCGTATTGTTCGGGGGGTTCGAAATATATATATATATGTCGGCGTTTTAACCTTTTATTTCCAAAAACATCGTTTCCGGTGAATTCGAATTTCCAAAAAAATTAATTCCTCAAAAATTGTAACGCCAATCAGCGAATGATTGTTTTACTGCAACACAGTTCGATTTGGAATTTTGTGTACACCTTTGAATACAACATCGATTGCGTATTTTCTGTAGTCATACATCTTTTAAGTATAAACATAAATCTTTTAAATTTATCATCGAAAAAGTTGAAATTTTATGTAAATTTTTCCATAATTTTTTCTTCATTTTTTTTTTTCAATATCATAGGATTTCAAATTTTGTGAAGATAATCCAACGCTTATCTTCACAAAATTTCAGTATGAAATTTCGTCTATAAATAACTGATGATAATTCTAGATCGACTGAACGAAAATTTACCGGACTACTGGAGCACTGTAGGTTTGACGTGTGTGTGTATGTCGTTCGTAAGCGATTTACGCTTGCAAAAATTACGATTCTGAGCGTGCCATACTATATCTAATAACTCCTACAACAATAGTTGTTGGAATTTATTGAAGTTTTAACACCGTGTTTTCAGTAGGTTATGTTAAAAACGCGTAAGACGGTTGATGTTTTTGCGTGCTTTGTATGTTGCTATGTATCGCGTGTATGAGACTCTAGAATAATTGTTACTACGGCACTCCTAGGCCGTAATATGTAAAAATCGTGTGGAAATTCTTTTATACTAAATCGGATTGTCGAATCGGACGTGTCGGGTGATAACACGAATAAAGATCTATTACACCCGAGAAAACGTGTTAGCGGGGAAACGGGGTAAAAAAGAAAAAAAACATCTTTTTCAATCGATTTAAAACGTAATTTGAACCTCTCGTCATGATTTTTTTTGTTGAAAAACGTATCGACAAAACGCCCTGCTCGTATTTACGAACTGTTTTTCGCCGTCCGGCGAGTCGACCTGAACATCGAACTTTGATAGCTCCAGTTTCTTTCGTTTCTCCTCGTCGCGTCCTGTCCGCGAACCGTCTCGGCGTGATTTTTTTTTTTTTTTCTTGTTCTCAAATAAAAAAACGTCTTCTGTCTAGGGTTAAAACGCGTCGAAACAAAATATATATTATAATACGTCGACCGGGTTCGTCGCGGGTTAATAACGGAAAACAGAAAACAGAAAAAAAGTAAACCGTTGTTCGTCAGACGTGTATCTGCAGTCAGTCGTGCCGCCCTCGCTGTCCGGATCGCCCCGACGTCTCGAGTTGTCCCCGTCGCATCGAATCCGCCTCTTTCTTCCCACCCGATCAGCGCGCGGCCACCACACGGACAGATCGGCGTACCCCGGGGTCATGGTGGTGGCGATGGCCATGTATTTCTACGCCAGTCGGTTGTCAGTGACGGCGGCCAAGACGCCGTCCGCAGCGGCCACCAGCACCGCCACCAGCGGCATCTGCGGCGGCCACCCGTCGGGGGGCAAACCTCGCCCGTCAGCCGAAACTCCGGCCACCCGCCCGCGGCCGACGCCCGTCTCCGGCGAAAAGGTCAGTCAGTAGCGCGTTGTCACAACCGCGCGGTCTATGATCGGTTTTTTTTTTTTTCTTGAGAACGTCTCAGCGAAAAACCGCCGCTTCCGGGATCGCTCTGGGTCGCGGTCCGACGAACGGAGTGTCGACTACGCTTTGGGCGAGCTGGGCTGTTTTCGAAGTCGTGGTCCGAACGTATTACGTTTTTTAATGTCTGACAATTCGTCCTGAAAAACGTTCTGAAAAACGTCCCGGCGAAACCCAAACTTAACGATACAAATGAAAGTTTTTTCGCAGTTCTCCGGCGGTTCAAACACACGTTTTCGTTAACAGTTTCAAGACGGATTATTTTCGAAACGACGGGGAAAATAAGTACTGTGCACACTGCGTTATTGGCGAAATGCCGTTTTCAACGGTTCATCGCGATTTTTCGGGGTGGTTTTTCCCGTCGCGTTAGGAAATTTGAAAAATGGCCCGTCTAACGTACCATCCTGATCAGCTAAAAGAAAAAGCGCTGTACGTGGAAATCGGTGCACTCTTTCCGGTCGAACTTTCATTGTACGTCTTTGTAAAACCACTAGCCTCCTCGCTGAATCTAAAACGTAAAATTTGTCGTTCTCCTTTTTTACGGTTTTCTCAGCGCAATCCGACCAACTGAGATCGTAATATCATGACTACTCTTACATCACACTGTTACGTTCCACGTCGAAACAAATCGTGTCGAGTCACCCTATATTGTTGATCGAACGTCTCTAAAAATTTAGCGCCCTCTGAGCACATCTCCTATTGTACCTCCTCCATTTGTCCACCAGCTTCCCCTAATAACACACACAAATCGCTCTCTTGTCTTTCGCCGTTCACCTTTTTTTCCGTCTTCATTTCCAAAACCGATTTTTATCTACGGTCCCCGTTTCGGCAGTCTATTCATCATCATGTACACTATATATACGTTGATCGTGCGACAACACCAATCTTACATGTTCGTTCTTTATTCCGTCCTGAAAAATCCGTTTTCGTACTTAATCGGTCATCGCAGAATGCACGTAAAACGTTGTTTTCCGCAGTATTCTTTCTCGCCAGCCGTTATCGGCAGCTGTCACACCAACTCATAAGTTCGTTCATAAATTTCTCATTGCGTACACGCGTTTTATCCGAACTACAGATTAGTATATTACACAACGTTTAAACGTGTACCGGTCTGTATGTGTGTGATACACGGTCAAAACCGGTGGTAATTTAAAAATTTTTCTCCGCGTGTTTTGAATTTCGTGTCGAAAACGCTCGATGAAAAATCGGAAAGAGCTGCCGATGTCTTGCGAGTTATCTTCGGATATTCGTTACTGTCCATACCCCGCGCGTACCTCTAAATGTAATTCGTTTTTTTTCTTTTCATTGCCCCGTTCAACATAAACATATCGTCATCGTTACGACCCTAACGTGTATTTCTGCTCTCTCGGAACGTTGAAGTTTCGGTTTGTCGGTTCAACTCGTGAGCGCTATTTTGAGTTTGCGGAAAAGAAATCGTACGAAACGAATACGGCATGATGTACATATTCTTCGTTGAAACTCTCCCCGCAGAACGTCTAAAATGTCGAAAACGTGCAGTGTATTGTCGGCCGTACCTCCACGCGTGTTATAATAATAGGTAACGATAACATTATGGCGAGTTGTTTACTTTTTTGGAGTGTATATATATGTGTAATATACGACGATTATGGGCAGAAAACACCGCGCAGAATACGACGTACCATATTTTTCGTTTTATAGCTCTTCGAGTGTTTCGTGTGCTCGATATCGTCTGTACGTGTTTTCTATATGCATTCGTTTGTTTTTGGCAACGCGTGCGAAATTCGATTATCGCGTCCACTTCTCTCTCCGGGTTTTACAGCTCGTCACGAAACGAACGGAATCCGCGCCCGAGTTCTGAGTTTACGCTGCGAGGCGTTCTACTGCTGCACATGATCCGAAATATCGTTGCGAATCCAAAACGACGAGTGTTTGTGCTCGGTTTATTATTTTTTATTTTTTTTTGTCGTCTTGTCGAATTTTGAAGTTTGTGATACGCGGAAGAATGGCCACAGACAGGTCGAGGAGGAGGGTCCGTCGCCCTGGTTTTTATGGTCTCTCAGCTGTTCCGTAAACTGCATGGTCTATCCGATTCTCGTGTTGAAAACGGTTCCGAACACCTTATAGCGATGCCCGTTATAACGGTATGTTCTTACAAGACGAAAGTATTCGTTGTTTAAAAAACAAACAATGATATCGGTCGATCCGAATACGGCCGTAAAACCGTCTTGTAAAAACTGCAGCGTTTATGGTTTTCGCGTTCGACTTATCCGCGTCGGCTCTGAGCCCACTAAAAAAAAATCGTAATCGCGGATGTAGAGAAAGATGTTTTAACAAATAAATTGTATTTGCTCGACCCAAAATACACTTATACCATTGAAATAACGATCCCTCCAAATGTCTCGTAACGTTTCTTTATAAATATAACTACGAATTTAGAACCGTTTTCAGAACTACAATTGGGAGTTACATAGTCGTGTCAGAAAAGCTGTAAACGATAGTAACTATATTCGCCAATATTCGAACCGACCGCGAAAGCGACCGAAACGTACAAAAAACACGACGCGGCGTGGTGTAGCCTATACCTGTCGTTTTCATTTTATTTATGTTTATCAAAAAGTTTGTATTATCTTCTGCAGAACTATAAAATACGTTCTCGTGATGATTTTCGAAACGATTTTGCATTGCAGTCGATACGAGGTTTCCCCGTTTCGTATACGGTGTTATTCGGATACACTTTTTGTACGTCACTCTTAATACCGAAATCTTTTCGATCATTTTTTCGTAATCCGGAATGTTTTTAAAATCACGCATTTCGATTAAACGAATAAATCGTAAGCGCAATCAGCCTGTACCAGTTTTTGTTATCTTTTATTTTTACGTCCACCAACAATAAGGTATTTGTTGTTTTACTACGTCGCCGGCATTTAAGAGCATACAATTTTATCGCAATGCAAAATACAAGGCGTTTCGTGTATGAACGCGTTTCACCGAACTCCGTTCGTTCAGTCCGAATTAACTGTCGTCGCAGAACGATGAATTTAAATTTCTGAAAACAAAAAAAATTCTGCGCACTTATTTTACAGAAAAAAAAAATACGATTGTCCGTGTTTTATGCGTATATAACAAGAAAGCAGTGCCGTTAAAATGATTAAATTGCTATGTAATTGTGAAACGAAGCGTTAACATAAAATACTGACACTGAAATAATTGTACCGTAAAATTAAGTTTTGACGGGTTTTTACTGCAGTACGAATTAATTTCCGCATTAAAATATAAAGTAATTTAAAGCAAAACAAAGTATACATGTATAAATATTATCAAATTTCTAAATCGATGAATTATGTAAAAATTTGTAAAAAAAAAAATGCACTGATCCAGAGTGATACGCAGTACCTAATTAGATTTGGGCGTGTTAAATTGATAAATGAAGTAACCAACAAATTATTGATTTTGAATTCAAGAACATAAACCGTATACGGCAGGTATAAAATCATTCAAATTGGTTTTGTAAGTCTGTAACGGCAATAAAATAAAACTTGATTTTTTTTCTTCCATGTAATTAATTTCGGTCTTTATACCTATTATGTAGATGTATCGTCAAAATTAAAAAAAAAAGCTGAACATATAATATACAGAGTAAAAGTATGCGAGTGTTGTGGAATATTCTTATGCGTTTTATATTGTACAATTCTTCTTATTCTTCGCCTTTCTCCCAACTATGTTTGGTGTTCTTCATCCCCCCGTCACTCCACTTATCGCGATCGTTCTCATCCCCTAGGCCCACGCATTAACAACCCTCATATATTTTTCAATCGTTTACGTACATCTCTTCTTTGGTCTTCCTCTACGACGACTTCGAGTGAATTCCATAACCGTTCCTACCGCTTCTATCGTTTCTCCCCCGTCACGTCTTGTCAAAACCACCTAGGCGTGGATTTTTTTTGTTCTCAAATGAAATATTACTTCTGTCTAGGGAAACTCATTATAAATAACATAAATTAACTAACCTGACCGCACGGTGACGCGGGTTAAAAACCGTTATTTGTCAACATATATATACATCGATCAACCAGCGCTGTGTGCAGAGAGTTCTGTAAAATTATTATCCACAAACAAACAAAAAAAAACCCCTGGGTGTTTTCAAGTTTGAACTGAGCCCAACAATTGTGCATTCAACGCGTTAATTGCACGGGACGCCACTCGAAATCCCTAGGCACTGCTGGCTGTTTGCCAGTTTTCCGGAAATTCGGCCTACATAATGTACGTCATTGTTTCGGCGAAGAGATTTAATTTTTTAATACTTGTGTATCAATTAAACGCCTTGCTCGTATTTTTGAATTGTTTTTCGGTTGACCATATAATAACTTGATGACAATAATTATTAACTGTGAATGACTAGCTCACATATACCTTTGTTATCGCCTTTTTTTTTTTTTTTAGATTCTGAGTGTAGCCCGAGAACGTATCACATGATGTGTACGTTTTTTTATTATTTTTTTTTTTATCACTATGTAAAATCACGATAATTTCTTCAATGCAGCTCCAATTTTTAAAGTCATTTGATAGGTATACGGATGGTGCTTTGAGGGTTACATAGGGTAGATTAAAAAAAAGTTCATACGTACGATATGTTTTTAATTTTTACCGGGTTCGTTCGGTTCTAATAGCAGCCACGGTTTGTTTATATCAATATAAAAGTTACTTTGTATTATATATACATGTACGAGTGTTAAACTGTCCGAGAAAAAGAAAAGTTAACCGTAAATTGTAACTTCTTGGAAAAAAACGTTCAATGTTCCTACCTACACAAACATAATAAGCTCGCTTCGATGTAATTTATCGTGTTAAAACTTTAATAAAATATAAGTACCAACGGGGTTTTCACGCGGACTTTTTAATACGACAGACTGCAGATACACGACTTAAGTTTGGTTTTTTCAACAGAATTTATTATTTCGCCATTGTCTTTTCCTGTGTTATCTGCTGCAGCAGTCGGCTGTAAACTAGTTCGAAACGCCGTCCAAAGTAGACGGCTGTCGCTACATAAAAAGTTAAAACACTAACGCCAACGTACAACAGACGACCTCTGTTTTCTAATTACAAAAAATGGTCTTAAGTATGACCGATTTTCGAAAATTTTCCGACTTTAAACAACTAAATATAAAAATTTCGACTACGGAAATTTTTCAGATAGCATACACGTTGGCAATCTCGTATTCAATTTTCAATACTTTTTGTGAAAAATAAAATTATAGCTCAGAAATTTTCGAATTTTCTCGAATTTCGTATCGGATCTTATTACCAATTTTAATGTTACGAGAAAGCATATTCCGATCATTATTGTGTGGAAGTTATGGCCGAAAATCTAAATCGATTATGCGTCACGAACGCACGTAAGCCGTAATTTTGAACGTTTTTTTCCGTACTTTTTATTTCGTTTCTTTTCAATTGTTTTACACGTCTCTGACCTCTAAAAGTACCATCTGTGTCCTACGTATCGTCTATCGGTATAGAATTTAACTGACGTTAAAAATCGGTGCTTTATTGAAGAAGCTATCGCGATTACATCGTGTGAATTGCATTATCCTCGTTTCACTCAGAACGATACCGCGGTGGTAATCGGTAAGTATCGGTAAAATATTCGGTCGTGTTTTATTGTTAGTGTCATTTTCGGGGCGGAAAAAAAAAAAGAAAAAAGACGCGCGTATCGATTAATTATAACGATTATAATTTATTACTATTTTCTCGTTTTTTTCCGTTTTTTTTTTTGTTGTATATTTCGGTTTTGGTCGTTCTTCTCGCGTTGCATTCCGCTTAAGTTATTGGTGTGCCACATCGAGGTGATCGCTAAATGGTCCGCCGTTTGTTCACGTCGAAAAAATGGGGACCGTTTCTTGTGTTGTTCGATTGATGTATTCGCGCGCGCGTGTGTGTGTACAGGGCGTTTGAGAGACTGTGGCTGAAAACGCGTGTTTCGAGACGGTTTTTAGAATCCGAGCGGAGCGAGGAAGCTAGTGGTATTAAAATTATTTTTTTTTTTTTATACCTACTGTTAACAAAATTTCTACCAGAAAGAGCCGTGCACAGATTTCTACTTACAGTACTTTTTCCTGTAGCGAATCGGATCAAGATGGTATTCTAGAGAGGTCATTTCTTTTGTTCAACCAAAAGTCAACGGAACGTTTTGAAAGTTTCGTTTTGAAGTCGAAAATGTATTTATTAAAAAAAAAAAATTACCTCGAGTAAGTGTAATAAGTACCTTATGATGTTTTTAACAAAAAAGAGAAAATTCAAGACGCATAGACGTATAAAAACACATACGGACTGCGAAACTGTTTTTACACACGAGTCACGCTTGTCGCCAATTTAATGTAAGGGCTGTGATATGGATGAAACATTTTTTCATTAGCGTGAAAAATAAGGTTTAGGCTCATCATATTACGTACTTTTCACACCGAATTCACATTTTCCGTCCACGATTGCCCTACGTGTTTATCTTGGCGACTCAATTTCGTATCAAAGCGCAGTCCATACAGGTTTATAATTATACGTCCGTACGTGTTTAGGTATTTTCGTTTCTAAGACTGCAGCTGCTGCTGCTGTTTAATTCCAAATCGGTGTACACGAAACGATTAGAAAATTAATCACGTCTCTCTCGATATAATATATGTAGTTATCGAAGTCGATTTCATACTAGAGCGGCAAGTCTAAATGTTAAAACTATTAAATTTTTATTATCTTAACTCGCCGCCTTATTGGACGGCCAATAACATGTAGCAAATCTGATTGATTTTCCGTGATGTCGTATTCAAATTACCTACACGATCTCTCGAAGCGTGCGTATAAGTTTGTCGTGATGGAAACGCCAGCGCGATCGGAACAGTTTTTATTTTTACTCGTCGTCCGCAAGACGTAGTAGGTACAGTTGAAACCGTGACGCACGATAATTTGTACGTTTGTCGGATAATTCGATGTATTTAGATTCTCGTGTACGAACCGCGTGAATCTCACGAATCCAGATAAATCCAATTAACTCCACTGCGGTATTCGTATTCTGTCGTGTCGGAATATTGATAATATTTTGTACCAGTTATCGCTCGAAAATCGTACCCATATAATAATAGTATTTTACACCGTCTGAACACGTCGCTGTTTTATAAAAGTACGGTATTATTTTCAACTTGTCGGATCGGTTTTTTTTTTTAGTGTTAACGCACTATTATTTCGCGTACTGTTTGTGCGCGCGAGATTAACTAAGCTTCTGTCTACCCCGGCGCATTTACGATGTATCATAGAGGCGCAACAATCTTTTGACGGACATTTTTTCTTTTTATAACGCGTTTTCATGTTCGTATATTATTATATTGACACCGTTCACTATGCGATTTATACTATCAGCACTCCTGATAATTGTTCATGAAAACTGATTTGAATTAACGAAGGTACGACGTACATCACACGCGTTGTCGAAAAACACGTTTGAAGCGATACTTTTCAGTACGTGTATTCTTTTGAATTCGTGTCGGTCTGCAGCAACAGCTAAAGCGTGAAATGTGCTGGAACACAAAGTGGAACACTGCGTTATGATATATATAAACTCGAATCCGTTTTCGCTGTGTAATATTCTTTTTCGGTCGTATGAACTGCCAGCAGGGGGACATAAGAGAGCGGCCATTTTAATTCGCGTGTCGGATAAAGTGTCTGCTGTATTTTGGGTCTTTATTTCATTTTATTTCCGAACGGGCGAGAACGACGGAGATGTCGCGCGTTCCGAACCACAACGGCGGCGCGAGCGGGCCGAGCTCTCGTCGCGGCGATTTATCACGATTAATTGAGCCCCGTCGTCTACAATGCCGATGGAGAGAACGCGTGTAACATCCTTCCGCGGTCGTCGTCGCATTTGTAATGGCTACTACGAGTTTTGCGTCGTTTTCGAAATGAAGGAAATAAAGTGCTCGTCCAGACAAAACATTACCCGCTAGACGTCCGTCCCGTAAAAAAGAAAAAAAACGGTTGAAACAGATTTCATTCGACGCAATATCATGTTGTTATCGCTAAAAACGAACCAATCTATTTAGACTGAACTATTCTACTTATGAACTTATGAACAGCCGGAGGTCGGTGCTCTCTCAAATTGAAAAAATAAAATTCAAGTTTTATTTTCTTACCCTTTGTGCGCATAAAATTGGAGGATATGTGAGGGTTGAAACAACGTGGGGAACCACGATTTTGTCTTCCTAACGAAATTTCCCCGTATCATACCCCGTGGGTACCCACGTTCGAATTTCACGTTTTATCCGATTCGTATACGCTCGCATATTTAACAGTTTCGTTTGACCCGATCAGACGGAACGTCGGATACCGCGAGAATCGTTTGATGAGATTCGTATGCTGCAGATTTTTTTTAGAACGAAATATTATTTTTCCGCGTGTCACTGGCAGCGAGTTATATAAAAAGAAAAGACGGAAAAAAAAACGTTTATTACGCGCGTTTGTTTTTCGCGCTGTGTTTAATCTAGTTTCTGACGTGGTGCACGCCGAATTTCGTTCTAACCCGAAACGCGCGGTTAACCGCGACAGCGTTTGTGTTGTCTCGCTCGCATCCGCCGTTGTTCGCAACGCGTTTTCGACTGCACGACAAACAAACGTACTTACGTGTTATTTTTGAAAACTATATATATTATATTTTGTTGTTGTAGCGGTAAAACAAATTTAACCGTTTTGTAATCGCGCGCATAATATAACGCCGGTGTTATCGCGATATTATGTTTGCGGTGTATCGAGTCTAGGGCGAAAATTTAGAGAAAAATTAATAAGACAAAAAAAAAAAAAAATTGTACGTACGATAAACCCGTCGTTGCTTACTTACATATACTTCGATGTATTTCGTTTTAGTCGGGTGCGAAACGTAGTTGTTTCACTTTATTTCCCCGCGACGTGTCGAAACGGCCGTGTTTTACGACGAATTTATCGCGTTTGGCCGTGTCTCCGACGTACTTACGGTCAATTCAACGAGTCGCCACGACGATTTTATGTTTCAGGCCATTGATTTCTGTTACTTTTTTTTATAAAAACACGGCGAACGAATAGTGGAACGCAGAACGACCGGCAGATCGATTCGCGGAACGATGTTTTCACCGATTTCGGACGGTTTTCTGACAAATTATTATAGTTTTATCGACGACACGTACAAATTACGTTTCGCGTCAACGTGAAATTTATTCGATGTAGTTTTTCTTTAGATTGAACACCGTTTTTTTTCGACCTTTTCGTGACCGTATTTAAAAAAAAAATACCCATAATTTTGCAGCGAACACGGCTAAACAGTAGTCTGCCGTTTTAGATCTTCGGCTCTACCGGTGTGTAACATTCTAAAAAGATATATCCTGAATAATAATTATTAGCACCGCTATAGATATCGTGAAACCGAAAAGTCCATTGTCAGCGGCCGCCGACTGAATCTTATTGCAATGTTCTCTCGGAACATCTCGAGAATCAGTTTTTCCTCCGTTTTGGCAGCAGACGGAAATTTCTTTGCACTATATCCGTACTTTTATGTACACCCGCCGTGTTGTCGACGCGCGTTAATCCAGAACACGGCGTTTCTGTCCCTTTTATTATGATTTTGTTGTCGTCCGAACAACGAGACTTCGCGGAACGATATCTTTCTGTACGTTATTTTATTTGTATTATTATTGGTATTATATATATATATAGCTAAGGCATATTTATGTATGCGAAACACGCATTCGTCGCTCCGAACGGCGAGAGCAAAAATTTGAATTCTCGCGTTAATCGTACACCGTCCGACGAATATTTGTATAAAAGACGTATTAGAGAGTGTCGTTAGAACGGAGCGAGCCGTCTAGTGTAAGGAATTTACGGAAGAATAAAATGATTTAATTGTTCCGAGGTGGATTTGTGCATATTTGTTTCGTACGTTTTGTTCTTCACGGACAAAAAAATATTTTCTTCCGAAATCGCCTTACCTATCGTTCTCTTTCGCTCTAAATATTGGCAAAATTATAATTACGTAGACGAAGAAAAACACTTTGAATTCGGGCGACCGCGACGAGATAAAGAAATAATAATATTAATTCAGACCGTATAATAAACCTATGGACTGCGCGATTGTTTGTCGTCAATATAATGTGACAGTCGATGAAATATTTTTTTTACACGTTTTTTCCATGAAAAATCAATCGGTTTCATCCGGGACGAAATAATTTTTTCCGTGAAAAATTATCAAGATTTAGGCTTACTTTTCATTGGTCAATCATTTTCCATCCACGATTGCCCTGCGTTTATTTTGGCGACTCGCATCAAAGCACAGTCTACAGACCACTGCTGGTTATAATATAGTCGTTGGATTTATAAATTCCCGCGAAACATTCCGTTCCTGTTGCAGCGGTCCTCGTCGAGATTTCTTTCAAGAGTGCTGAGAAAAAAAAAATCGTAATCTTCTAAAAATATAAAATATACATACCACATACATAATGTGATTGAAGAATAATGAAACGAAAGATTAAAAATGTCCCCCCGCCCCCCAATCTATCGTGATAATGTCGATCGAAAACATCTCGTATTATGTACAAAAGAACGCGGTGAACAGTCGCATAAAACTCGTAACCGAACTCGAGTTTGTACAACTTTATAGTCGAGATAACAAAGCGTGCAGCAGAATTCGGCTGACGAGAGACTTTAGCGATTCCGTCTTAATTTTAATTTTCGGTGTGTAGAAAACGGTGTATATGTTGTATAGTGTTTAAGCTGTTCAACACACTTCTGCACCCCCAAAAACGGAATCGTAACGCGCGGAAAACTGATCTAAACTTTGTATAGTCGTCCGTTATAATCGCTTTTGTAGAGTGTACACTGCAGTCACGACAAAACCTTTAAATTTAATCCAGTATAACACGTCAAAACGATAATACTGCAGTCCGCGCGTAGTTTCGGTTACACATGAACGCTTTAAGGAAGTTCACCTCGTGGTGCAGGCTTTGTTCGAATATAATAATGTGCATTTAATTCCGGTTAATTGTATTTAGGACAACTTAGGGCCCTATAAAAGTTAGTTTAATGACGTGTGTGTAGTATATTTTAGAGGTCTCCTAAGTTTTTTCCCCCGGTCAGCGCTAAAAAATAAAAAAATGCGTTTCAATGTTATGTTACCAGTGTACAATTTATACTTAACAACAGCGGTTGAAAATATTTTCGAGGAACACGTCAAGACGATAAAACATCGTAGCATATACTTCTGTACTCGTAATATAAATCAACGGAAAGAACTAAAAAAACATTAAATACGTTATCCAAAACGAATTTGGCGATCGTAAATTTTTGACGTTTGAAATTTTGATTTGTACGTTCTAAATGAAAAAAAAAAAAAATAGCATATAATTTTAATAAAACCTTGAAAATTTTTTGTCGTACTCGAATAACAACAATTTTTTTCTGTTTACAGGTAAGTCACGAATTTTGAGCTGATTTAAGAATTATATATATATATATGTGTGTATAAAGTCACCGTAGTCGTACGTTGTGCAACAAGGTAAGATTTTGAGCCAATATAAATATCGCGTAAAACGAGCGGATCATGTTTGAGAACGTCTCGTTGGTCGCAGAATATTTAGGTCACCGTTTTTTTTTTTACCAAAACGTTTTTCTCAATGACACCACTTTTCTCAAGTAATCGGTGATTTTATTTCGACCGAGCCATTAAAGACTCGACGAACGATTTTTTTTTTCTGATGTTCTTACGTGTTGTTCACGCGGATGTGTTGAACTTTATTTGTTAAAAAAAAAACTACCGATGTCGGAGGACGACCATAATAAACATTGTCGTGTGATACGACTTTCAACGCGAGGTTATTTTACATAAATTTAATACATTTTACAGAAACTGAACGATACGAGCCTGTAATTAATAAAAACGAAGCGCAAAATACTTGTACGACGTGGAGCTGTTAATGCACTTTTCCGGCGCAAAGCCAACACGATTCCGTCACGCGTGTACAAGTTATACGCGTCAACGTACAGGGTGCTCGACATAACGGGTCACCTCTAAAATATCACCGAGGGCAACGATGACGCGTGCACAAATTTAAGACGATTCTTTTGAAATCCTTAAAATTACACTCGCTTATCATCCCTTTAAAGTATACCTGCCAGAAATATGATAATTTATGTCCGCAAAATATTCTAAATCAGAAAATTTCTAAGCCGGTATGTATGTGGAAAGCTCGACGTCGGAGTAGCTGTTGGAGCAGGTAGGCGAAACTGTTTTATTCAATGGTCGAGCTGTACGTGTCAAAACCGTAAGCGTCTCTCCCGAAAACGACGATTCTTCTCCGAGCTTACGCGTGAAAATTGAGCGGCGAAAGTACTGTACGGAATAGTAGGCGCTGTTACGTATTGGAGAGAGCTTACGATAAAATCGAATATCGCCGAAATATTATATCGCTTCACGAAATATTCTACTATACTCGACGTACGCGTTTTTATGTTAAATCGATTTTTTCTCCACTAGAACAATAATACCTACATACCACACGTATAGGGTGATTAGAATCCGCGAAAATCGTTCCTCTAGTGTGATGAGTGTACACAATTATTGTTTTATTTCGATTTCCGAATAATTCGTCGTATTATTTAACTGTCGCCGCCGCTGCGGGATGATTTATTTAGGGGGTTCTGAAAATATTGAACAATGAACGCCCTGTGTGTGTGTGTATTATGGTGACTGGACGTGGATTGATCGCGTTTTGATAATACGTTTAATGCGCTCGAAACGGGCTTAAAAACGGCGTTCTCGTTACGTGTATCCGACGGCTGCGCGCATTATGCTCGTTAGCGTGTTTCGAACAAAACAAAATCCGCAGTCATTGAGCAATTATCGCGTTTGCCTAACTTTGCTAATTACGTGCTCTCGGCACGGCTTTTCGTACGTTTTGTACAAAGCATATTTCGTTTAGCCGAATTATTTTAAAATTAGCTCTGTGCGTGCGTGTGTGGCAGTCGACAAGACGATGAACGCACGCAGTAGTAGACCCGCAAAATTTGGGTTGGATCGTTGGAAGTGAAGGCGCGCGTTTTTTTTTGATAATTTTACATTCTGAGCGTGTCAGCTAGTGGGTTTTACAAAGATGTTTGTTTAGTTATTTTTTATACTGTAACTACATTTCTACCAGAAAGAGTGCGCCGATTTGTACGTGCGTTATTTTCTTTCGGTTATTTTTCGATTTTCTCATCAGTTGTTTAACGCGTACGTGATCGCCGAAAATAATCATCGACTAATTCGAGACGATCTTTTGAACACAACGTCATTACCGTTGCTCTGTACCGAAAACTACAGTACTGAAATAGTCACACACACACATGCGCCAGACGTGTGTAGATCGCGAAATGTCCGCTTACGAAACGGCCCGTCCGGGAGAACGCAACCACCGTTCGAGACAATCTGCACGCGAACAAAATGATTGTGTTTTTTTTTTTTGGCTTCTATCCACGACCGATTCGCTCGTGAGTCATGACCAACATTTTTATACGTTCGAAATTTCAGGAAACTAAAATAATACATATCGATAAATATTGTGTTTTTTTTCTTTCCCCAAGTCTTATGAGAGCACGCGAAATTTCCGTTATTATAGGGACACCTCCGTTCTCCATTGTTTCTCCATCGAAAGCACGGGGGTAATTACGCGCACTCCGGAAACGACCAGCGGCCACCGTCGCGGGAGGAAGCATAAATCAGGTTTCGCGGATTTAATGGGTCCCCGTTGTGGCCGCCGCTGCAGCGACCGTGTTTACTACGTCATAAATATCGCGCGAAAGTCTATAAACGACATCATTGTTATTAGGTATTATTATTATTATACAGGGTTTGTTCAAAACTCTGTATCCGTGTGCATGAAATACGATTTTTATCTAACCGAATTAATCTCATTTTGAAACGAACTTTTGTTCTGGGCTTTTACAAGTACTCGAGGACCATCGCCGCACCGAAATATTGCCTCTCTATCCTTTGCACGCGTTTTTTACGTTCAGAAGTTTCGAGTCTTCATGTACCATTCATCTTTGTCCTCTAGGTCTCTTAGTTAGATCGGGTTTCCACTTTGTCGTTGATCCAATCGTTCCCTCTGATCCCCACACGTGTCCCGCCCGACTTGCCCTCGTGCTCTTTAGGGCAACGGCAGGTTCCTTACAGAGATTATCCTGCAATTCTTCGTTCGTTCGTTTCTCCTTTCATAGTCCATCCATCGTTACTTCTCTCTGGACCTTCCTTAGTATCTTTCTTTCAAACACTCCTGTTTCTCCTTTGTTGCGGCCCATGCCACACGCGTGTAATCGGTTTAACTACGACTCTGTATGTAATGTTATTTTGGACTTTATTGATAATAATCTTGATTCGAATAGTGGCATCTATTTGCTACCAAAAGTCGTTTTTTAACTTTTTCGTGGCTATTTCCATTAGTATACAATACCCCTTGGTACTCGAAGCTCTGCACCCTTTCAAATTTGTATTCATCAGCTTTTAAGCAATTAGGTATTATTGTGATTTTGTATCGAATGTACTTTGTTTTTGACTCATTTACGCTCAGACCAATTTCTTTACCCGCACTTATAGTACGGGATACTAGTTATATCTCTCAGTTCATTTTCTGTTTCGGCTATAAGGACTATATCGTCAGCAAAATAGCTACTACGGTCATTATTGTTGTCCATTTTTATTCCCTCGGCTCGTTTTTTTGTCGTCACTGTGTTTTCTATCAATGATACCCGCACAGTGCAATTTAAGAGATCCCATACTTATCGCAGCCGTATACAACGCACGTACCCCGCGAAATCGTATCACGCCCCGGAAATTCGGTCGTTCGCGACTAGCGAAAACCGACCGGATCGTGAGACACGCAAAAATAAAGTGAAAACGCGTGATTAGTATGTTTCTCATTTTCTTTTTTTAGAAAAACACCTTACGAGCACTCAAAGAGGGGCGTAATATCAATGTTTTCATAGGGCAGGGCAAAGAAATGACCGACCCGACTGCAGTTGAATTTTCTATTGCAACCCGCGTATAACGACCAGATTCAGTTTTGAACGAATTCGGTCAAAGTTAACCGACATAAAAGTAGGCCCGAAACATTTTTAAAAGCTATTGTGATGTGGGCAAATTCATACCCGAATGACGCCTCTGAATAATTCATTTGTTCGATATGTTTGACCGAGTATACAGTGAAAGAGAACTAGGAGTGCCAAAGTGTAAGTTTAGTTTTTTTCAACGTGAATACTTAGATTTCTTTCTCAATGGTTTGTCGTAGGCATTCGTCGTTCTAGTTAGTTATACCCTTGCGCGAAACCTCTAAAAAACGTTTAAAACCGCGATAGTAAACAAAACAATACTATGTAGTTTGTTTGACGTTAGGTCCGTTATTACGGCCATGAACCGACTTGTACTTTTAAAGTCTTCCAATTTTCGAATTCAGTATTGTGAAAACGTTATTTCCGCAAAAACCGTTTGATTGACATACGATTGGCTATCGCGCAGTTTTGTTTTCGCGTGTGCACAAGTATTTTGCCGCCTGATAGAATTACTGTCATGTATGTAGGTTCACTATAATAAATAATGAAAAACACTATTTTTTCTTTTTTTTTGTGTTTATACGTTTATTTTTTGTCGACATCCGCGGTGTTAAATTGCCTACACGTAGCGCCGCGTGTCAGAAATATTATGACGTACCTATCGCGCTGCTACGGGCGTGATACGGACGATTCGTAGGAATTTTCTCTCATCTTACCCGTTATCGATTAGGTCTACCGGTTTTTGTACGATTTAAAATGTTTTTTTTCATAGATTATTTTCTTCATAATTTACACAATTTCATCGATAAAACTAGTTACGTAATAAATCGCTAATAAATCGACACGCGGACGAGTTTACAGTTGGCGATCGTTTTGGTTTTCCGCGAGATGAATTCAAATGTTTCAGCTCGCCCGGACAAACAAAATATGATCTACGGCCTACGGATAATCCTCGAGACGACGCGGGCTCAGCTCAGCACAACACACTGCGACCTTTTAAATCGACCCTTTCACGTTAATAAAATCATAAACATCGATTTTTTAAAATAATTATAGTCCCTAAAACGAAACGAAAAAAAAAATCGGATACATTTAGCAATAGCGCGTTTAAACAAAGTGCGTAATATATTATCGGACGTATGCGTTTATAAATGTGTATACTTTATATTATCCCCAGCAGATTCGGCGGGCCGCGTTAAATGAAACATTTCCCGAACGTTTTGGTTTTTAAAATGTACATTCATTTTCCGAATCGCATTAATCGTACGTACAATGTCATTTTTATTGAACGAAACGTGTAAAACGTTTTATTCATTTATGTTCATAACAATTATACGTGTATAATGTAGGCCGCTATATTTGACCAGGGTATACCTAATAATACCTAAGGCAGTTGTTTGTTTTGTATTACCGTTCGGACAGAAATTCTGTGTGATCACTATTACAAGTACCTAATAGGAAAATTTTCTCACAACAAATTTTACATTTTCTCTTATGTCATATGTTGCATCTCACCCTGTCCTGCTTTGACGAATGTTGCACTTTGGGCGTGTGTTGTATACGTTTTACTTCGAAACGATTCGACGACCGTTTCGTTTTTGTAGTTTGTGTTCTTTTCGTCGAGAAACGACGATCATCTGTATAATACAGTCTTGTTGTTTTTGCTATAAAGTTTTGTTCATCGCAGCGAACGCTTTCGTTATAATACGGAAACTTACAGAGAACACGTTTTATCGATTTCCGCTGTATGTTCGAAAACAGTTTTACATACGTACACATTTTGACCGATCTACATTCTACATTTTGTTAAAATAAAAGTAGTGAAATTTCGCAGCAATACGGACACGTAATTTACGGACGTATTGTGTTGCACTCCGTTAAATGCTGTTATAATAACGACCACACTATAAATTACGTTTTTCGAAAATTCTCGTCCGACAGTTATTTTATTATTGCTCGGCGGCCCATCTGCAGCGCGATAATTTTATCACGGTATCGTTTTCAGCAGTGTTTCGTCCAAACGGGCGTATTGTTTTTATTCTCTTTTTAATATTGTACGATATTGTACGCTGTTTGCGTTCGCAATACTCGTTTCGATCGATTCGACCGTCGGTTTTTCGACGATATGTCTGTAAAACGATAAACGCTCGCTGCCGAACCCAAAAGCCTTCTCAACCGATGTGGTTTGACGGGCACGAGAGTTTTCGCGTTTGACGTTGTCGGTATGATGATAATTTATTGTAACGTACGAGATCGTATCGTCGTAAATCGGACGCGACAGTATCGTAGTATTGTTTACGTCGAAATCCTTTTGAAACGCGCGTATAATGAACACACAACCGTGCGTACTTTGCGGACTTTTATCGTAAAAACCGACCGTTTGACGTTCAAGCGTAATTCGTTCTCGTCAATATTATTATTAAATAAATACGCGGAACAATTCGATCGGTATAGTGTAATCGACGTGCGTTATGTACGAATCGACTTTGAAAAAACTACGGCCGAAACGACATCTGCAGCGGTCGGAAAAACGTTTCAAATCGGTTCGATTCTCGGACGGAAAACTCGATTATTATGTCTGATGATTCGTTCGATTTATATAATGTTTTATTTACATAGGCGCTTGGATTACCTACTTTTTTTTTCGTATTTGTTTTGGAAAGTCTCGCAAACGGGCGAAGTATAGTTTTGATTCGGTTTTTGCAATTTTAGCGCGGAAACGTCTGGTTTTTTTCTCACGTTTTTTTCGCGTCGTTTGTGAAATTATAGCAATTACCGAAACAGTTGAAATTATGTTATAATATGGATAATGGAGAACGGATTGTGGCGTAACACATTAGAGACGGTGTTTATAATTTTTCTTCTCTCATTCTTTCTACGGAGAGTATTTTTGAGGTTACGCATTTAGTTTCGGTGTACGGTATACGCAAACCTCAAACTATATATTTCCTTGTTCGATTCCATGCGATTTCGAGTTAATATTCGGCCGTTCTTTGTTATTATAATCATGTGGTTGCGACCGTTTCGCGTTTTGTATTGTTTCGATTTCTGGTAAACAAAAACTGCTCGCGGTGTCTCGATGGTATTCGTGCTTTCGCGATACGTACGTTTATTTTTTCCATGCTTTTCGAGGAAATCGTTGTATAGAGTGGTATATTACGATTTTGATTAACTGGCCGTTTCCGCATGTATAAGTTGACAAGTTATTTTTCACTCGTGCGCTCTTGCCGCCGCCGATGGCCTCAACACAGTGGCGTGCGTGTAAAAGAGAAAAAAAAGAAGAAAAAACCGCTATCCATCAAGCCGACAGTTTCCGCGTCCGACAGTAACGCAAACTCTCACTCGCTCTCTTGAGGCAGAGTATAATATCGTACTATAAATGTACGGCGCGTGTACGAAAAAATCCCTGCTCTTTGTGTCTACATAACAGCTTCTACGTTCATTTATAACGTATTATTTTGGAATATTCTCAACGAATGTGCCCTATATATTGTGTTTTATGTTTTCTTCTCCTTCGCGCGTCCGTGAAAAACAAACGGCGTGCGAGCGAATATTTTTCTTGAAAAAAAGTGCCGAAAACCTGTTGAAAATAATTAATAGCTTTCGTCAAAGAATATATTATACAAAATACATAATGTTGACGTGCTGCCACCTACATGTTACCGTCGATGTGTACAGTTGAACTAATAGGTGTGAAATAATGCCGAAAACGACCGGGAAACGTGTATGCATAGCTCGATAAAACGACATAAGCCAGGTGTAGGCGCGATGAAAGTTAAATTTTATTTGGTCGACAACAATGTTTTGATACGAATCACCGAGAGAAAAAAAACGATACCGGTCGGTAAATTTGAGCGTTTTTTTTTTCCTCTAAACGTATGACCAATTTGTTTTTTCGATTGTTCTGACTGTGTAGTCCAGTGTCTATTTATAATGAAATACTTGTATTAGTCTGTCATTAAACGTTTTCGGAGGGTTAAAAAAAAAAAATGATGGTCTCCATCTATAAAATCGTTTTTTTTTTTTTTAATTAAAATTCTCATGTAAACGACTTTTGGTGGTCTTTATGAAAACAAATCGAGTGCTTTTTTTTTAAATCATGAATAGTTCACAACATTTCTTATAATAAAGTTACACTCCCAGCGAAGTGGCTCCGGTCCGTAATTTAAGACCATAAGGTCGTATGATTTCAGCCGTTTGAGACGTCTGACGTCTTCGTCCGAGTCCGTGATGTCCTTCTATTTCACGCTTTTGAGCAGACTTTTCCAGTTTCCCATGTATCTTGTTCGTTTAGCGATTTTGTCGAGTTTTTGATACGACTCGTGTACGGGCAGAGTCGGCTGTTAAGACGACACCCGCCGAATATCAAAAAGATGGGTCAAAACGTTCCCATACCGTAAGTGTCCACGAACAACAACGGCGGTTACAATATATTATTCTACAAGATTTTGTGATTATAGCCGGTATTGTCTTTGTCGCTCGTTATAAACGAGTTTTTTTTTCAGTTACGTATGAAACGCGTGTATACTTGTGTATCAACAGTAAAACAGCGTGTGCACATTTTTTCGCCCCCGTTCTTCCCCGTCTTTTTCTTCTAAAACAGCGGAAATTCGATTCCCGAAAACGTCACGTCGCCGATGATTCTCGGTTCTTTTTTTTTTTCTCGCAGACTATACGTAGAAAAACGACGTCAAAAAAAAACGCGAAAATTGACGTGTATTTTATAAGGTATATTATTATTATTATATTTGTCGTCGTCGTCATCGTTTTTCCTCACCCGAAAACGTATTATTTTCATCCTTTTTGTATTTCCCTCCGCGCTGCAACCTCCTGGATCGAAGAAACCTCTCGTCGACAGCACGGAGAGGCAATTAGCGTCTCGAGTCCGTGTCACGCGCACGTCAACGGATCCTCTCCGAATCGAGTGGCGCGAGTGGCGTCATCGAATTACTATACAACGACCGTTCCGTCGAAAATAATAATAATTGGAGAAGAAAATGTGCGCGCCAGCGTTTCGTCGAAATTTCATCGATTAAAATTAAAAAATAATTATTCCGTTTAAACCGCTATAGTCGTTGGGCGACAATACTTCTCTTTTAAACTCGACAATCGGTCACTGTACAACAACGCGATATCATAGATTCCATTCGTTCAACACGAAAAATTTACCGAAAAATGTGTAAAAAAAAAAAATCCTACGTGATTTCAGCTCTCGCGTCGGTTCTTTTATCTTTACAGCGTCGAGTACGACGAAATCGTCGTGTTCGGCGAACGCAGTGAAACAGTAATCTGGCGATAGATCATACCGAATTTTGTCATTTTTAGCTAAAAAATGTTAATATTTACTATCGCTGTACGAACAATGCGTTTGAATGAAGTGTTTGAGTGTCGGCCAAGACAACAGTCGTTTCGCATTATTTTGTTTGGCCGCAATATTAAATTGCGTACAAAAAATGACGTAAAATCGTGTTATTCGTATAACGCTGCTAGCGCGTTGAACTTGCTGCATAATTGAATATTCTATCGGGGGACAATTATAACCTAATTTTCGCGTCGGGCGAAAACACGAATTGTAATTTGAATATTGCGTTATGTTCAGAAAACAATTATACTCCGTTTTATATTCTTTTTGCCGTCGGTTCAGCTGCTGTTCAACCATTGTAATTTGTTTTTATAGGTCGACCACTAAAACATGCGTACAGTTTACCTATAGTTAAATTACGTAGCATAATATTATCTGTACAAACAAATTTTCGAGTTGTGTCGCGTTATAAATCATTCCGTTTGTGCAATACACATCGTCAATATAATAATGGCCTTTTTTTTTTACAAACCCCGGATAAAAGTACCTTTTATTTTAACGTCACCATCATTCATTTTATATTTTGTTACGCGTCGCTGTACACGATTTTTTTTTAAAAAAAAAGTTGTTTAACAAATTTATCGCGCGGTGCTTAAGCGTGTACAACAAAGATAAAAAGTTGACCGAATGGGGGCTTTAACATTATGTTTAATCGAAAATTAAATTAATCTCGTTATTTTATAACAAAATGTTTTCTATTAATTGGTATGAACCATTATATACAGTATATACGTATACTCAAGCACCAAAATACTTGGCTAGTAAAATAATATTACCTATAACTTATTCCCGTAAACTATTGTCGTGGGATTTTATAGCGTATTTTTTATGAAGTAAAACCTCCAGCAGAATATGCTCAAAATTTGTTTCGCGGTTCAGAGATCTCAATTTTGCATGTTTTGTGATCGATTTAAATGCTACTTTTGGATTTTTAAAGTAATTTTCGCATTTTTACCCGTATTTCAATAGCGCGAATAGGTCACGTTTTACGAGCACATATTTATGCGACGTTAAGTGTTGAGAAATCTCAACCGTGGATAGTAACTTTTGTACAATGAGCCGTGCTTCGATTTTTGAACGGAATACGCCTAAAGTTTTAATTTTTTCTATAGTTTCGTACTATTATATTACGTGTATTAAAATCTAAAGGCGAACGGCTATTTATTGAGGGACTCTAATCGCTACACTCGGCGGTTTCGCGTTAATACGGGCACGCTAATAGATTCGCGTCAAATTTACCGTTTTTATAATAATTTTTGTGTTGCGTCGCTTAGCTGGCGAAACGATGGTGGTGTAATCCATAGCGGCGTGTTTCCACGACCTCGTCAAAACCGCCGATAAAACGATTTAGTAAAATTGATTTTCCTGAACGTATTGGAGTTTTAAGGAAAAAAAAAATTTTTAGAAGGCACTAGTTTTGCCGATTTTTAAATTACAACACGTCTTGGCAACCGTTCGTCTGAAAATAACGTAATTTCTTTATGACTTCGATTGCGAACTGTTAACGTATCGTATTGGGAGCGCCCTAGGAGAGGGCTTTCTAACGAAAAAAACAAAAAAAATCTACTTCGAAAGGTGAATTGGCGTTTTAATAACGTTTTTCGTACAGTTATTATCCGTTGAACACTCTAAACGGAAAGTTTCTCACAAAAGTTCAATCCGTCTGCGGGTAACGCGTTTCAACGCGTATAATATATTACCTACAATGATATCGCTGCGTAAAAATTACGTACTAAAAACGTTGGCGGTAAAAATATGATCGTCGCGCAAACCCTCGTATTATATTATCTCCTTCCTCGGGTTTTCGGCTGTGGAATTAGTTTTCGCCGATGGACCGTCGTCGTCGTCGTTTTTTTTACCCCCCGAAAACAACCCCCCGCGACGTTTATCATCGTTATGTTATATATTAGTTTTTCCGTCTCCCCGAGGACGAAAAAGCGCATTATAATATTAGCCTTGTGTGATGCGGCGGTTTTTTTTATTTTTACGTCCCTCAGCTGTGCTGTCAGACGTGTTCTTCATTTTTGCCGTCTCGTTTACGTAGGTACGTCAAAGGTAACAGAGTGCAATAATAATAATAATGTACGTTTTTGGTTTTTGTCGTATACTGTTTGCGATACGCAATACGAATAAGACGAATAAAAATTATACGTGACGTATAATAATAATAATAACGTACGTCGGTTCGCTAATATTTTTTTCAACGTTTGTCGAATAAAACTCGACTGCAGCGCGCCCGATGAGCGAATGGTTTTCAGTTCTGTTTGTCGTTAATAATGTTTACAATATTACTTTCCGGTACCTACTTAGAGTCGAGAAATCAATAGTGTTTTAAACTGTTTACGTTGAATAACATATATACACCTTGAACATTAACGTAAATTCAAACTTTTCCACTGCGCGTTCATACCCAGTACTCCTCGAGTATAGCGAACACACGCGTTAAACGACAAAAAAAAAACGAAAAAATAACAAAAATTTTTCCTGCGCGTGGGTAATTGGGAACGACTACGTTTCGGGCCAACGGTTTGGAAGTTGTGGATCAAACGTGTTATGACAATGATAAATCCGTTGTCTTCGAAATAAGGATTGTGAGAGCGAAAAGTAGTTGTACGGCGAGTATAAAACTTGACAAAATCACTCCGTTTTATCAATACTTTTTTCTTATTTTCCCCCGCCGCTTTTCAGTAGGAGGGCAGACATTTTTGAGATTTTTTTTTATTCATATTGCAAATCTCGTTCTTCATAACGATGTTTCAAATAAAAAATTTTCGTGAGTTACGAATTCTTCCCGTCACGAGCAATTTAAGACAATTTTCAAAACATTATACGACTTGAAAAAAAAAAGCGTTTTTTGTCGAACAAAAAAGTTCCGTACTTAACTCAAAAATGTACGAAATCGCTCGTATTGATTTTGACGTTTTTCAATATCGTGTGAAAGTTTCGGCTCGTGTTCCGATCGGGAGTTGTGGCCGACAAACGCCTTAATTCTTTACGTTTTTCCTTTATAATAGACACCGTAACTTTTTCAATTTCAAAATTTGTGACAGTCGGTACACCGTCCCAGCAGTCCTGTAGACCTATCGGAAAACCGACTTAAAAAATCCGGGCGTATCCTAAAAAGTGTTTACAGAAACCAAAAAAATTAAAATCATTGTAAAAGCAAATCTAAAAACTCAGCGGCAGTGCTTATTCGATGTCCGAGTGGAAGCTGTAACATTAGTAGTAGACGAAATCCTCACGGCGAAAGAATGTTTAAAACAAAGTTTGTACACATCAAAGACCATCGCTGACTGTACTGGGTGTACGAGACGACGGATTTCCATAATATACAGAGGATAAAGAATATCCGTAAGCCGAGTCCGCATTGTTTTTAATCAAAAACTCTTTCGCCTTAGATGTGTGTGTGTGTGTGTATACGTTAAAATGTGTTTCGAAAAAAACAAAGGACCTCGGAGAGAACTTTGATGTTTTGTATTCACCCCGTTTCGGACATTCGTTTCGTCCAGCCTCCGCTGTTCTTTCGCAAACAAACATTCCCTGTAGTTTCGTTCGATAAATATATAAACGCGTTTCTCGATAATGAACCCGAAAAAAGTACACGACGTTGTATAATAATATTCTCTTCGCTACTTTTTCTTCCGTTTGTTCGTATTTTTTTTAAAAAAGTATCGTACACCCGCCATGTTGTTCGCTCGATATCGTTCTGATGTTCTTCGTAATATTCGTCTTCGACGGAGCGATTAACAATATATACTTTGGATTTTGTTTGTTCGTTTTCGGCGAGTTCTTTGGTGTGTTCGGTATATATTTTCAATTTTCGATGCTCTCGAACGTCGTGATTGCAACGTAGTAGTCAAACGTTTTAAAACGCATGTAATTCGACAATACTATGTATATATCTAATAGGTTTGTGGAAAACTCGTGACCGATTTAAATTAACTCTGTTTAAAATTTGCCTATATATGGCACTTGCGAAAACAGTATATTACGTATATAAAAGTAAAAGCGTATAACACACACGGTGTTTAAATGGAGACGTCGAGTTTTCGAATCGAAAGAATCGAGAAAAAATGTCAGAACTATACTAGGAATATTTTTTCGTTTTAAATACGATATCGTTACAATCTTTACTATCGTACGCCGACTTTGTTAGATGAAAATTCTATCCCACATCAAAAAATATAAAAAATTCGTTCCTTCACTTTCGATCGACCGAGAAAATTAACATAATGTTTTAGACGAGAACCGTCTTTTTTTTTATGATGAGACGAGTTTTATTATTATATTTTGAAACTTCTCACGCCGCAAACTACCGCGACAGCCGGTACGACCCTTTTTGCGTTCGCCATATTATTCCTGATAATTATTTAACTGTTGCAATCAAAGAACCACTTTAAAATACCGGCAACAATCTCCGCGTTTTAGTATACGTATATAAATAGTTTTTGAAATTAATCTCGTCGAGTCGCTCGTATTTTAATTTGTGTTTTCGCCAAAGTCAAAATTGTGTTTTCGTCCGCCGCGGCACGTGTCGTGGTTTCGTTTGAATAAAAATATTATGCGTTTTGTCAACCGCGAACACGTAGCATTAACACAATATATTATTGCGCGTAATCAATATTTTTTTGTTTTATTTTTCTCATTCCTTTATCATACGCCCGTTTAACAATATACGGCTAAAAAGTGCCGTGTATATAAGTACTTAATTGTAATGATACGAAATTTGTTGGAAATTCTGTCGGGGATTCCGCGTTTGTTTTTCCACTTCTCACTCTGTCGCGGGTCTTCCGACGAAAGTTTTCGGTCGCATAAACTCCGCGACGAACCTGTTAAATCTTATAAGTAAGTATACATACATACATATATACGTATGTGCAGTAGAGCTATAACATTATTATGGCGTGCGAAGTGATAGGAAACTGCTCTCGCCGAGTCCGACCTGATCGATATTGGCTCCCCTCGTGTCGACGGCCGGCTTTACGATTATCTCCACAGGGTGTGTCTGTCACCGTAATACTCTCAAAATCCGCATTTTAACAGGCACGAAACCGTGTCGTATGTACAGAAAAAGTTCGACGGTTAAGTATGGTGTGGAAAATATACGTAACGATGTACGCGGCGATGGTGAAGACGTTTCGGGTCCACGTTTAAAGTGTTCGGAAAGAGTAGACTCGCACGACACCCGTGCCGAATTTGTCTACAACCAAAAACAAATTTTTTTTTTTTAGAATCGAAAAATTATATAAAAAAAAAAGTTCGTATGATCGTACACGAGACAAAAACGGAAAATCGGATTAAAAATAAAGAGCCGGGATCGCTCTGAATCGCGCGCGCGTAGTTTGACGGAGTAGCGGCGAGTAGGTACGCTTCGGGCTTATAAGTTGGACGTTAAAATATGATATTCGAAATGGTCGCCTCGAAACGATTTTAGCACGAAAAAAACGTTCGAAATCACAACCAGCTGGTGAGACTTTAATCGAAACTGCGTCTTTTAATCATTATTTTGTACGGTCAAAAAAAAATGTAAATGTCAACAGCTGCTGCACGTTCGCCCCGCAATCAAACACGTTTCTCCCTAGTTTCACGACTACTGGTAACAACTATTTCGATTTTGTTTCGAGACCCCTCAGAGTATCGCGGTGGCCCTTTTTGTCGTCGTTATGCGGAGAAGTACACCGCACTTTGAAAATCTGAATTCACCAGCCTTTCACCGCGGACAAAATGAGTTGTCCAACACCCTGTACCCTGTACTACTAATACATCCCTGTGACTGTCACGCCGCGAATATCGCTCGTCCGCATAAACAGCGGCGGCCCGCGAGCAGATAAATAAACGGCGGCGTTAATTGGAAAACGTCAGGAGCGGCGGCGGCGGACTTTTAATCGGATCTTCGCCGAAAGACGTCCGAGATAACAGCCTGCAAGAAGTACCGATTTTAGATTCTGAGCGTCGGCGGAGCATTGTTTTTACGACGATGATGATGTTTTTTCTGATCATCACTTCGTTTCTTGTTGAAGGAACGCTCCGATTTTGACGTCAGGAGATCGATCCGAGACGGTACCGCGTGGTGTTCGAAGCGTTTCTTTGACGTTTTTTGTTTTACGAGGCCAAAAACGAATTCGCGTTTTATGGCCGCAGCTTGTAAACGATTTCATTTAAAAGAAAAAAAAATTGTATTTTTTATTCGGTTTCTTTTTTTTTCCACGTGAATCGCGCGCAACACTCGTACACGTATAACACCCCGTTCATAATCGACCTTACAGCGACGATTCGTACGCACTATTATATTCGTTGAAATCGTCCCGAACGCGTACCAAAACGGAAAATATTTATATTTTTTTTTTTTCCGCTCGCACCTTTTTACGCGCGCGACGTAGCGTGCGTTACAACGATTATTTGATGGCACGCGGAGTTCCGGGACAGGATGAGGATGAGTGATCCCCGCGACAGGAGGAGGAGTGATCCCTTCAGCTTGTCCGTGGGAAATAGCGTAATAAGGGATAAAAACCGCGGTTTTAATTCTACGAACGTTTGTTCTTGTTTGGCGTTTATAACAAACCCGCGGACAATACGCGAATAGTTCGTACGTCGAACACTAAAAATTACGATTATGTAAATTATGATTCGCACGGACACTCGGACACCTCGCGATCGTATAAATTTTGAAAATTTGATGATTCGATCGCGTCGTAATTAATGTACTGCGCGCGCTACGGTTTTCACCCGTTTGGTTCGAAATTTTCGTATTTTGAACTGTTTATAACGCAAAGTTGTCCTCGACGGTCTTAGTGGAAAGTTTAGTGTCAAGTTCGAACGTGCCGAACCCCGCAAGTTATGTATCAAATCCGTACACGGATTTCGTGACGGTTTTTAAAATAGTGATTTTCGATTGAAGAAACGTCGGGAAACGTGCTAATTCAAAAGAGTCCTTGAAAAGTTGACGTGGTGCCCGGACTACGGCTGCTTTTTTTTTTTGACATCCCATTTTCACTCGCGCGCTAATCGCCGTTTTTTTTTTTTCAATTAAAATTTCGTGTTTCTATTTAAGTGTATACAATCAATCCCCGTGTTGATTACCTATCCACTACAAAAAGTTCTACGTTAAAAGTAATAGGCGTTAAAGTATGATTAGGATAACTGTCGTTTTTGTCGCGTAAAACATTTTCCTAGAATACCATTCGTACAGCAGATGGGTCACAGTTGGTGTCACCACGGTATGATTCCAAACTGTTGTTCGTACGTTTTTCGTAAAAAACGTTTCATTATATGTTTTAGAAGATATTGAAAGATAAAAATTTACGAGACTTTAGACAGCTGCGCGTTCGTATAAATCGTATACGTCTAAAACGGGTGGTCGACGCCCGTGCACTTCTGAAACTGTCAAATAAATATTCGAATTACCACGCGAAATATGTTGATACGAATTTTCTTTTTTTCTACATAAATCAAACCGCTTTTTTCCGTTCGGACGCGTTTCACATTTTACACTCTCGACCGCACCTATAATAACGGATATTACTTTTGAAATATTTATGGGGTGTAAAATATAATTTAGCGCGCGCTGCTATTGGCTTCGAACGAATTAGTAGAAATCCTTCGAAAGTGTAACTCTTCTGCGAGTTTGAAAATTAACTTTCGTAATTTAGAATACATTCTTTCGCGTGTATTTTAGTCGGCCAAAAACGGGGGGGTTGCAGATTTTTTCTTTTTTCAATAAACAGCTGCGGTATGCCTTAAGAAATCAATCTTTGTGCAGTAAGCACCTGCTTGATTGGAAAAATCCGGTTAAAAAACATCTCGGCAGCTAGTTAAGAACCTGAGCTTTCAGCAAAAACAAACAAAATAAACGTCAAACACGCGTCAGTTAACAAAAAAAAAAAAAAAAAATCCTTTTTTACGTATAAAATTGTGAGTTCAAGCTTGTACTCCTGAAATTCTCGATTTGATTTTTTTCTTCCAAATAGCTAGGTATATATATATATGACGCATTTGGCGATGAAAAATCGGTAAATCGCGATTTTTTAGTAGATTTTTTTTTAATCAAATTTGATGTTCTCTCTCGACAAGAATATTTTTAGGTGTAGAATTTTCTCCGTACATCATATTCAACTTATGTTGTCGTGTGCACATACTTGATTTAAAATTGTACACTTTTTCCGTTTCGTGATAATCACTATATGGAGTCAATTATAAAATCCGGCGGAAAACCGACATCGGTAAAATAATTATTTCAGTTTCGATGAGCTACTAACACGTATCTGTAGTTTACTGTGTGCTACGAGCGTGTAGGCAAAGCGAGTTTTATATAAGTTTTTAAAACTTTTAAATTGTCCTCGTTCTTTTCGACGCAGAGAGACTCATGCAGTGGATTATCCAGTAGAATACACGTAGAGTAATTGATGTCGAGTCGTTTAGCATTGCCGATATTTTCATTGTTATTATTATTAAGGATTGTATACAATGAGGGTGTCACTCGGACTTGTATAATCCTTCGCCACGCGTAAGTCGGCTTTTACGCCTTCGTCTTTTTGATACGAAATTCACTTTTTGTAATTTATTCCGTTTTATTTATTACGGTAAACATTTACAAAACTCGGATTTAAATTGAATACGGTGACGGGCGTGCACCGCAAAAGCTTTGATTGGGGATTTAATCGCGTCACGCCTTACGAAAATAATATTCCTCAATAATATCGTTTGTAAATTGCGTGTACACAAACTGCTTGGACGCGGCACGATTTTAATTATTTATTTCGTTTTAGATTCCGAGCGTGGCGCGAAAAACGTATTGCTTTTCACGTGATATTTATGTTTTCGTTCATTCCCCACTGTGTATCACGATATCTTCTTTCAATAGTGCTCCGAACTTTAACATCGTCTACATCTAACGAAAGGTGCGTTCGAACTCCGGTTGTACTTTGAGAAACGTGAAAGTTCAAAATTAAAAAACCCCTAATGAGTGATGGTTTACGGTCACGGATTGAGGGGTGATTTATTCAAACGTAAAGAAATTAAAAAGTTACGGTCAAAACATTAAGCAAAAACTAAGGAAAATACGTTTAAACTATTGTGTTTTTGACACAACCGATTCAGATGTTTGGCCATACAACTTCCACGATAACGATCGGAATAAGCCGGAGAACTTTCACGTTTTATTAATAACCGTCGATAAGATCTACAGGTCCGACACGAGTTTTAAGAAATTTCCAATATTTTTGAGCTACTAGAACATAGAAATTTTCGAAAATTAAAAATTATTTTTAGTTAACTTTTTGTTTGATAAAAAATTCGATGGTTCACAAAAAGTTTAACACGAGTGTGCCAACTCGTAAATACATGTGCTACTAAAATATTTCGAAAGTCCGTCGTCACAATTTTTATATTTAGTCGTTTAGAGTTGGATTCATTGTAAACTGTACCGGCCACACGGCAGAAGAACGAACATTTTTCGAATATTATACAAGCGGTCGTGTATGAAAATTAAATTTCTCGCCTTCCTTCAGCCTTTTTTTCTTGTTTATTTAAATCGTGTACCTACATGTAGTTCGGGCGTTTTCCGTTCATTATGTCGTATACTCTGTTGTTTTCGACTTACGGTTTGGAGGTTGAAAAATTTTATTTTATAAATAAGTAATATTTTGTAATTTTGTTACACCATCGGCACAATAATGCGCGTGTGCGACGAACGGTGTTGAATGCAATTCGAGTCGTATCCGTGCATAATTTGTCAAGTTTAATGCTCGTCTCGGCGCCCCAGTTTTGAAACATATTTCGTACAGATATCCGTGTGTCTCGCACTGTCCACGTAAATTACCAAAGTTTCCAATTTCAATAATGATCGTTGTCCCAGATACGGACCGTATAAAACAGCGAATTTGTCGAATTTATCGCTTTTGTTTAGTGTTTTTATCATGATTTTCGCTCATGAAAACTGTTGTGCCACTAGGTCAACGTGCTCGTCATGATGTTCAAGATGATCGCGTTTTGGTGTTTCGAAGAGATCGTGTGTTTATGCGCTCGTTTGTCTTTTTTTTGTTTCGCTTTTGCAGTAAGGGGAGAATCTGCGTTATCAGATGGGAGGATATCTTTTTTTTCGTCACCGTTTCACTGTACGTGACGTGTTTTAACTGCATATAACGATGGTTTCGGGGGTGTTTAGCGCAACGATGTGCGGGCACGTTCTAATTATATACAGCGTTTTCGAGTGTTAACATGGTGTATTTGAATTCCGTAAATAGTTTAGACGAGGGTAGTCGCAATAAGTCAAAAATCGAACGAATTCGTTCGTTCGCGCGAATAAAATTAGTTGGAAAAATATAATTTTTACTCGATTTGTTCATATTTTCAATTTAAAATCGATCTAGATCAGTCTGGATCGACTGCATGGCGTATAACGAGCGATCCGTGTATTATCGCGTCTGTGCGCCGGACTAACTGGGAAACGCGTGAGTTGTTCTTCGTTTTTTTTCTTTTTGACATTTTGCCGTTAGAATCCGTCTTTTCGGCACACTTAATTTATCGCGGTCCGTCACCGTTTTTGGCTCGCGACTTTAATTAAACGCGATGGGTTGTAATCTCGACCGCGCAGCCCTCGGTCCCAGGTACGGACCAGGCGTATACCTGGTATGAACCAGGTGTATATTCCCCGCGGGAAAGAAGCCAAACCGCGGTGCTCCCCGACCCTTCTCCGCCCCGTCGGACGGACAATTACCGGGCGGAGATAACGACTTTACCCCAGGGGATCTTATGGGGAGGTGTATGATTAAAAGAAGGAAAAAAATATTAATCAAAGGCCTGCCACTTTTTTCCACCCTTTAACGGAGGGGTTTATTTTTTTGTTACTTCTTAGCAACTGTAACGATTTTGCCCGCGTTTTAAAATTATCCCTCGCGGGTGTGTCTTATCTCCGCCATCGAGTCGGGTCGCGGTTGTCAAAAAAAAATCATACCGCAGCTTTAAACGTACATATTTTTCTAAACATTTGAACGTCATTGAAACGTGCGAAAACTGCACGTCGACAAAAAAAAAAGACTTTAAATCTGTAATGTTTTACTACTGACAAACTTACGGAGTGTACGGCTGTTTTGTTTAAATCGGAACCGTTCTAGAACCACGTAGAGGACACATTGCAAACGCAATATCGTACAACGGTTTTACACTGGAATGTCGCGATATTTTTTTTCTGTTTTATGTTTTTCTAGAAAAAACGGTTTTCGGTTCTATACAGCGCTGTTATAAGCTGCTGTACGGACCCACCTGCGGGATTCGGCTGAACGTTGAGTTCGAGTATAAAAGAAAATTAATTTAAGTTTTTCCGCGCGAACTTTCCATACAACGTAGTCGTTATAACTTTTATTTTGAGTTTTCTGTAAATTCGCCAAACGTTCTGCAAAATCATAAATATACACACGCGTATAAACATAATATTCTTATCCGTCGTTGCCAAAGCATTTCTAAAATAAATATACCTTTTTTTTTCACCACTTTTTATAGTATAGTGTTTGTTTACACTTGATATTGATTTAACTTGAATTTTGTATTCGTAAGAACTTCACGAGAAATCTCACATTTAGGTCGGCGGAGTGTAAAGGGTCTTTAAATCCGTTATCATTTTAATCACGCGTACGAATTCTCTAAGGGTTTTGATTTTAAACTTTTTTACGGGTCATAATAGTTTTTCGGCGTTGGCAAAAAAAAAATTACGATGTAGTATCATACTGTGCACGAGGGACGTGTTGAATTTTCGCAAAAAAACACACCGAGAATTCGTACGGAACCGTTTTAAAAGCAATATCCGATTGAAATAAATTATTATTTTCGGGTGAAAGAAGTAAAAAAGTAATTTTGTCGCCAACACACCGATGTTCATATTACACTCATAGGGTGGGTTCACATTGATTGTAATAGCTTCTGAACCGTTTTTGTAGCGATCGTGAAGTTTCCTCGTGAAAGATTTTGTAACCGACCTCGTTGGCGAGTCTTCGACAAAACTGTTTTTTTATATAATACACCTACCGCGACGGGAGAGCCGAATTGTCGGCCGTGTAATCAATTTTCCAGATTTTAAAGAGCCACCAAAAATGGTCGTAGTTTTTTAAAGTTTAACAATAAAACGCCAGGTACCCCGCAGCAGTTGTTACGATTCAAACGGCTCCGCGTGTACGTCGAACGTTTCTGGGCGACGTAAACTGCCGTTTTTTTTTTTGGTTTCCTCTGGATCGGTCGGTCTTACTTTATTTCCGTTTACAGACGGAACACGTCGACATTTGTCAGCAAATGCCAACTTCTCCGCGCCCACTGTTCTGGAATCCCTCCCCGGTCGTGTCTTTTACCGTTCAAAAACGATCCGGTTCGGTGTCGCGCGCGCGTGTTCAACAGCTACTGTGCGGTAGCTGCAGGTCGATTTGTTGTAGTACTGTCTTTGTGTTTACGTTTTATGAAAAGCGACCGAAAAACGACGTGAATTTTTCGTATACGATCGTTTTCGTTTTCGTTATTTTTCGTCACGTTTTGTTATGATGTTTGTATGTTGTTTTGTTTCACAGAGTCGGCCGCAGACCAGCGTACACGACGGTTGCGCCACGCTGAACGGCGGCCTGGGACGGCACCAACACCAACATTCGTCGTCCAGCTCCGCCGCGGACCCGTCAGCCGCCGAAACGGACAACGTGAGTACGCGATTATTTCACGACGTCCATTGCGGGACGAACCTATTTTGGCGACCCTCCGATACACCGGTTGGGTTATACGGTGTTCTCGCTAGCCTTGTTTCGGTGTATCCCTTCGAGTATTTTACGCGTCGGTACGAAAAAAAAAGAGAGAAAAAAAATATCGTCGAATTCGGTTTTCTCGCCGAGAAATCGTCGCGCGAGTCTTGTCTTTAAAAGCCGGGAGGTAAAAAAAACTCTTTGCGCAATACCGTTGTGCTATCAATTCGTCTCGTTTTGGTGTTGGAATCATCTTACGTTTCACAGTACCGCGTCGTCGGCCGTTTGAAATCAAGGTCAAAAATGCCGATAAACACGTCGGTTTTCGCGTACAAACGAGTTTTTCCGGGTATACCTTAAAAATTGTACAATGCCGAGACGTTTGAATGATGTACGTCGCTAGTGTGTTACGGCAGTACAAAATAATGATGAAGAAACGAAAAAAGTGTCAAACACGAATCAAGAAGACCGTCGGGAAATTCCGTCAGCGTTTTTTTCCGGTTCTGTTAAAATTTTCTTCGTATCCCGACGCGTTTTCCACAGCGTAACTTTCTCGAAAAGTTTTAATGGATTTTCCCGGTCGACCGTTGAGCCGGTTACGCGAGTAATAATTAATGCGTAGATCTAAACCGAACTGAATTAATAACGTGCGGAGAAATCAATCGCTTATTGTGTTTACAGATTTAATACTATTCGATAGAGTTTGTTTTTGACGGTTTAGTACGCCGATGGAGAAACCGTAACAAAAAAAAAACATACGAGTTTTTTTTTTTATCAATTTTGAAATTCCGGTCGAGTCGTGTCGCGTTGTCTAAAAAAAATTTTACCACTCGTAACGATTTGGATCATCCCGTAAACAGATCGAACGACTTTTTTCCACATTAAAGGGTTATTGCGGCGGGGGTGAACAATTTCGTCCGTAGTTTTTGTGTACGTAAACCAAAAAAAAAAAATTAACTTACGATTTTGACAAACGTACGATGAAATGAAAACATCAAAAATCGAGGAAAACATTCTCTTTTCGATTATTAGAAAATGATACATAACGCGTTTAAGCAAATATTCGATAGAATTCATATACGCTGTTTCACAGTTCAGCGTTACAAACTTTTTGTGTAGTTGCACGAATAACTCTGATGAATTAATTTTTTTATCGTAAACTAATGTTTAATAATAACAGAGCGAGATTTGTTTGCGACGCTAAATAATTTTTTTTTATTTTTTTCAAATAACAACGTTACGTACAGTAAAAACTTGTATAGCTACGGATAAACTATTTCGGCGAAAAATTCGATGTTCGTATAATAATATGGTAAGTTTCATAGCGCGAGCCGATGGAAATATTATCCCTCGGGCCGTCTGTAAAGAGTAACCCAACCCGCGGCATTTCCCGTGAAACAACTCGTGTACAGGGTGTCTAATACGACGCGAAGCTGGCCATTAACTCGGTAAAAGTTAAAAAGATAAGTTCCTTTTTAAGTTTTCTCAACTCGTTAATTTATTTTTAGTAGATTCTGAGCGCAGCGAGGAGTAATGCATGGTTTTTACAACGATGTTTTGTTATTTTTTGCAACAACTTTTCGTATAGTAGGAACGTTCAACTAATGAAAGGACTATGGAATCCGGCGGTTGAAGTTTTTTCGCTGTTTCGTTAAAACTTTTTGAAGTTTACATCAAAAATCAAGAAAAACGTCAAAAATTTAAAATTTTTAGGTTTGTAACGACGTTTTCGACGTAGAAAAAGTGCTCGTTACGTTATACGGCTTTGAATTTTATTTTATTTCAAAAATATTTGTCGATATTTTCATTATTTCCCGAGTCATATCGCCAAATCCGGCGCGTCAGACTTTTTTTTTTTGCCATCCAAAATAATGATCGGAACAGGCTGAAACTTTTACACACAGTATTCGAATAGGAAAGATACACAGGTTGAACAAAGACAGAATGCGTGTGCTGCGTGTAATGTCCAAAACATACGCTTTTAATGCTGCGAACTACTGAGATATGATATACGTTTTCGTCGTCACCCTGTTCGCTCGGTCATTTATATTTTCCGAGGGACGACCGCGAATTTATAACGGTTGTTCGGACCCGTTCGCGGATATCGGAATAATGTACAATATTAATAAAATATATATATACATATCGGAGCCGAAAAGGGCGGGCTTTTCGTGTTCGCGTATATATTTCAATAAATATCGCGTATTGTTACGTGCCTATAATGTCGACGTTTGTCGTCGAGCCTCGTCCGACAACGCGTAGTAAAGCCATTATGATATCGCTCGGTACTCAAAATACGAACGATGATGATAAACGACCGATGTAACAGCATAATATTTGTACGCCATATCACGGGAAATCTGCAGCAGAACATTTTTTCCACTTTTTTTTTCCGTGTTCGAGCGTCGTTATTCGAATTTCAGTACGATGTTTCGCCGATTGTTTGCCGCTGCTCGCAGTTTGTGTCCGACTCGTTCAACGAGTGTTTTGTTTGCGCGCGAGTACGTCAACGTGTTTTTCAACGGCTAATATTTTTTTTTTCGTGCGAAATATCGGGAAATTTTCATCACGGGAACGAACGCCCCTAACACGCGTGGTTTAGACGTCGAACGACGAGAACGTAAATTTATCACGTTATTTTAAACGCGTTTTCCGTTTTTTATGACACTGCACGCCGACTTTCCTTGGTGTTTTCGTTAATTTCGAGTACACATCGTTTGGTACCCACCGACTCAAAAGAAATTTATCGCGCGATATCAGTTCTTTCGTAAATTAATCACAATAACTCCGTCTCGGAACGAGTATACGGACTGCGCTTGTGGATAAATAGATCGAAAAAATAATAACGTATAGGGAAAAATAACGGACGAAAAATGATTTGGTTTGATTGTTCCGTGAAAAGCGCGTAACGGTAAGCTTAAAAACTTTGATAAAATCGTTATTTTTCATGGAAAAAAGTATAAAATCCGACGTTATACTGGCGACAAGTATTGTGCGTGTCCATAGTAAAGGGAAATATAGCGCGTAGAATATATGTTTTATGAGACGTTTTAATTTTTCACACTATTGTTTCGTTTCAAACGTTTTGCAGCGTTGACACATCAACAACGCGAGCAGTTGATTTTCTCGAAAAACGTACGATGTAATACGAACAACAATAATAGTGTGTTTTTCTCAGAAATTATGATTAGACAAAAAAAAACGCGAAAAAGTGTCGTGTTTTTTCTCGCGTATCGTGTTTACACGGAGAATGTCACCGTGTAAACTTTATGAAATACCTACGTTAAAATAGTATTGACGTATTTGATTTCCCTGCTGCAAGATCGTTCATAATAGTTCTAGAAAAATCGTTTTCAATCAATCCTATAGTATATAATACTCTTATATGTGAGACCGTTGTAACTCGCAAACGGCTTGGATACGGATTTTTATGCGGTTTTAACCGTTATAAGACAGTTCGGATGGACAATTAAACAACAAGGGTGGAAAAGAAGTTTTCGCGAGTCCGCCCGTGTCAAAACGACTGCTAAAATTAACTTTTTACATTTTTTTTTGTTTACTCGAAGGGTGATAAATACCTCGACGACCACGTCACAATATCAACACATTTCATTCGCATTTTACCGTGTCCTTAGTATATTACGAACGCTTTTACCACGAGTAGAACGTCCGCTTTCGTTCTCGCGATCCTTCTGAACCGTCTAAAACTCATTCGGTACTTGACCGTTCGTCTGAATCTCGCGGGAACGTTCGGTCGACTCCAATCCGACCACCCCTCACGACTTTTCTGGATCGCGGGGGTCGTGAACCGCCGGGGGTCGTGTCCTCGCAGTTTCTTGTGCGCAACCGAAAATCGACGAAAGTATCCGTTCGACAGCTAGTATCGACGAAATATCGTGCGCGACGAATATATTACGCGCAGAACAATCACCGATCGGACCGGGCGCAACCGTACGTGCCCTGGTCAGCCAGTATGCACCGTGCTACTACTGTGATAACAATATGTATCGCTTTCGCAAAACCGTTTTGCGCAAACGGTTAGGTTACTTATATATATATAACAGCCCGAGCTCGACGATCTTCACGGCATTATCTATATACGTTCAACATCTATACAATGCGTATGTACATTGGCGATCGTAAACCGCCGATATACGTGCGAATCGTACGCGTTTCGCACGTACAGACGCGTATCCTTCTTAAGACGCACACCACGCACACGCGCGCGTCAACAGCGGCCGATTCTCACGCGCGCGAGCCGATTTCGAAAGTTCTATTACGGAAACCCGCGTCGTTATTCCCGAGTGGCTATGTATTTTGTTCGAAAATTTCATCCCCAAGAGCCGTCCCGAACGCGAATTTCGTCGAAAATACGTATGGTTTTTTTTTTTTAAATTTTAGTTGCTATTCGCGTGTTTTTTCCCCAAGTATGTTTTTCTCTTTCGGGTTTTTTTCGGTATAAATTATGTAAAAAACACCGTCGGAAAACGTTTCGACCGGAGCAACGTGTCCTAGGCGCTATAAAAACTATCGTAAAATTACCTCTTCGCTACGGCTCGGAATCTATTCAATTTTATACGAATATATTATTATATCTTTATTTCTACTATAATTTATTCACTACGCGCCTCTCTTCTCTCCTCGTCACGCGTGTCCGAATCGTCTCGGTATATTTTACCGTGTGTATAGCCGCAACACCTCAGACCGCATCAAATCTGAGTTTTGCTCCTCGACCGATCGCGAGGATAACGCGACCTAACCCAGATTCCTAACCTCGCCTAACCACGTATCGTATAACGATATTCTTCCAACGTGTCATAATTATTATCACGTTGTCGCGCGCGTGTGTGTTCGGTGGCCGCTTGGAACTCGACAACTATTTTGTCGTCGCGAAACTTCCGGCGGAGAACTTTGACAAAATCATTCGTTATAAACGTTGTTTTTGCGGTCAAAATATATATGCATATAATTTATAAGTACTTATGCGCGTTGCTCGGGATAGTTTTGTCGAACAAAACGCAATAATTATAAACGGACACACGCGGCGGCGTAATGGAAACTTTCAGTGCGAATTATTTGCATACGTTTAACCGTAAAACAGTACACACACACACTTTTGGAATAATAATTATCACCGTACAGTCCGACGACTCTTTTCGGTCGGTTTCACTCGGGTTCGCTTCCTCCGCAGTTTTACAACGCGGTAAAATTCCACCGTTTTTGAATATTAAACCGTATCGTTCAGGTATATACGTTCTGGTAGGTAAGTATACAGTATACGCGTTTTGTACACTATGTATAATATTATGATGCTCGGGGCTTTTAGATTCGTTTTTTGGATTCAGAGTGACACGCGGAATGGCACGGGTTTAACTTCTCTTCAATAGTGCTACATCTAGGCGAATACGGATGGTACTTTGAGGGGTCATGGGCGTCTGGAACATTTCACATAGTATCGAAATCGGTAAGACATACGGGTTGTTCGATTTTTCTTCGATTGTTCGGCGCCGTCACATCAATATTCGTTCGTTTTAATAAACGCTAATATCATCTGCTTTGTGCGTTAATTAACATTTTCCGCGTTCATACTAACTTGGTATGCAAAACGTCGAATTTCGTAATATCTTCGTCGGTTTGTGGTTGCCGAGTCGAATGTTTGCGATATTTTCATTCGCGTTATAACATTCCGTCTGGTGGCTGCGCACGTTCGACGGACTGTACGACGCGATCACAGTAAATCCGTTGTGCGGCAGCCGCGTGATTTACGGTACGCAAAAATAAACAAACCGCTCTTGTTTTATGCCACTATGAAGATACAGCGCGCGGCGAAAAAATGGAAATATTTTCATACAGCTCTGCTATGGAACCGTGCGAAACGAAAGGTTTTGTTGGTAAAAGGTTTCGGTAAAACGTTTTCTTTTTGTTTCACTGTCGAACCGCAGCAGTGCCTACATCGCAGGAGAGGACCGGGAGAGTACGGCTCGGGCGGAGAAGGATAAAACAGAGCGGTTCAACATTTTTTCGTTGTTTTGGATTCCGAACGTCAGCGAATACCGCAATATATAACTTTGTCTATGGTCGTCGGTGTTGCCGGATGTAAAAATCATAGTAAAACCCGTTGTTTTTCACCTACGAATCCCCAGATTTCCTTGTCGGTTAACGTTTGTCGAAAGGTCCTCGGAATCACTCGAAACGTTTTCGGATTGGATGATCGAAAAAATCCTCGCGGGTTTCCTGCAATTTTATATACTTGAAATTACTCTTATTCCCGTTTTGAACCTTGAAAATCCCTGAACGTAGCCATCTACGCTGTGGCGCCGTACTATAATTACGCCCATTTTTTTTTTTTAAGTCTTCCAAAAATCAAAGGTAACATTTTTTCTTTTTTTTATACAAGAAGAAAAAATAATCGTTTTTCAAGTAGACTCTATGACGAATCTGTTTTTAGAATCTTTACCGCATCGTTAGATTTTAGTTTTGCGCCTACCGAATTGGCGAATTAAACGTCCTAAAATTCCTATGATTTTGTGTGTGATATTCGCCTTTGAGTAAAAATGTTTAGCTAATCGATCGTGTTTTAAATTCTTCATAACTCTATATTTTATTTTCATTTTCGCACTTCGTTTGAGTTTCACTTGTTTTTAATTTCGAACGCGCCGCGAAGATCCGCTTAAAAATCGGTATTCAGAAATGAATTCCGAACAAGTCGTCAATAATTGAAAAGGTTTAAATTAAATTAAAAATTCTATTGTTTGTATTTGTATCTTGATGTACAGTTTATTCCAAACACGAAATAAAAAAACCAAACGTTCGAGTCGAATTAACTCTTTTTACGACTATACTCGCGTGAACGTTTTCATCGTCTTTGAACGTTTTAACAATGTTTGTGTTCAATAACTGTTTCGTCTGCTTACTAAATATTTACGAATCAATCAGCAAATTAATAATTTTATAGAGTTTTAACATCGCATTTTACTTATAAGTCGCATACATGCTCATCGTTATTGTATATACGATTTTTTCATTTTTTTCATTAGTAATTATTACACGATTCCCGTAAACATGATTTGAATTAGCATAGAGTATGATTTATACACACTATAACGTATTATATTTTTTATTCTGTTTTTATTAACAATCACAAATAAATATATGCATTAAAAAATAATTGATATTGAAAAATAATCATATTACTATTTTCGCGTAAGAAAAACACAACATTAGGAGTAAAAAAACAAAAAGTTTCCGAATTTACATTTTATTGTGTATACATTTTAATTGGATCCGTTAGAGTACTTTTTTTTACAAAATTATTTTTCTTCTACATAATCAAATTTTTGGATTGATGTTTTTTTCCTTCTTTTATGATAAGATTTTTTTTATGTTCGAATCGTGTATTAATTATTTACGAAATTTTTTCATTTGTTACTATAGCCCGTCATATGAAATTTGATATTTATTTTTCATTCTTTTAAAAAAAGGTTATGAGAAATGTAGTGTGCCTGTTGTGTATTAGCATCATAAAAAGACGTTGATACTCTTAGATATAACATAAAATGAATTGGATCGTTTTGTGGAACATTTACATGAAAATTATAACTATAAATATTTAAAACGTTAAATATTTTTAAACCTCGCTATAGTTTTTTGATCGTTCAAAGTATGTTTACTCGCAGCATAACATTATGTCTATACAGAACAATAACATTTTCGGTTTATTTATTTGTTTAGAAAAAAGAAGACCTTCGGATTGTAATTTCAACTTCTTTTCCTCGGACACAATTGTTCTGCGTCGATTATTATCCTTTCTTTTTATTCAAAGCCCCGTTATTGTTCTTTCCTTTTATTAAACTCTAATTTTTCCAGACCGTACTGGTCGGGTCACGTTGCACGAGGTCTTGAGGATTAATCAAACGCCACGATTTTTCATCGCTAAATAATATATTGTTTTGCCAAAGGAGCAGCTTGTCTAGTATTATTTCCATCTCGTGTTCGGTTATTTTCTTTTTTGAATCAAATTAAATTTAAAAAAACGTTTACCGACCGACATAATCGGTTTTAATATTTAGCATATCGTTACTCTTCATATTTTTCAATAGAGATAGTTAAGCAAATATTATTAACGTCGGAAATTTGTTTTTCTTACAAAATCTTATTACAACGCGCTGGTATTATATTATAATTTTATACGACAGTCTCTTTATAAACCGTTAGTACACGAATATTTTGTTCTGCTTCGTTATTGTTTCTCGTACCGAGAATCGCGTATTCGATTTTGCTTTTAAATTTACATTTTTTGTATTCTTTCTGCAAGATCACATTTTTCAAACAATTCGACATAGGCATTCTAAAGTATAATAATAATAATTGTTAAGTAACTGTACTTATTAGGAGACTTCTTACTAAATCCAATGGCTTGTGATAACGTAATAAAAAAATGCATTGTTAATGCACTTTTATTTCAAACACAGCAAGTGTTTTTGATCAAAATACGTATTAAATAAATTTTATAAAAAAAAAAAATGTTTTATTTAGATTATATGTTATTAACTCATTCCGTATAAAATCTGTTAGTCGATTATCACAAAAACAACAATTACATTTCAACGGCGTTACGGTTCGTAACTTTTTGCGAAATATGTCACCAAGACATATCGTTTTGAGTTAATTTAAAAAAAGTAGGAAGTTATCGATTTGGTTTTTTTTCCTTTTTTTTTAATTCTGAGCGCAGCAAAGTATGTATTGTTTTTACAATGAGGTTTTTTTTCTTCGGTCAACAACTTTTCGTACGTAGAAGGAATGCTCCAAGCCAGTATAATGAAAGGTCTATGAACTTCGGTGGTACTTTGTTTGAAATTTTGAAATTTCGCTTAGTTTTTACCCCAAACACGGTGAAAATTTTGATATTTTTTTGGTTCGTAATGACATTTTCGGGTAGAAGGAGTGCTCCAATCGTTACGTTGAATGCCACATAAAATTTGGGATTTTAGTAAAATTTTATTTTTGGTGTCTTACGATTTCACTTCTCCGCCTATCGCTCCCAACTCATTCAGGTTCGGCCACCATTGTACTTTATGCCTCCACCGTTTGCGATCATATTATTACGGTTCTCTCGTATGTACAGTTTTCCCGTCCATTTCTTCTTCGTTCTACACGAAATAATTCAAAATTCGTCACGATTCTATTACGCGCATACCCCGTACGCACGTGTCTCGTCGAAATTCGAGTTTAAGTAAAATTTCGTGTTAAAATTTCACACGTTTTCGTTGAAAACGACGCGTGTACGATCCTTTACAGATGGGGTTTTCGTCAATAAAGTCGTATAAATCCGGGGTGGACGACGCGTAAAAAAACAATCCCGAGAAACCGAAATATTTTCAAGAACAGCGAAACCTACACACGTGGTGTTATACCATTGCAAAAAAAAAACGAGATACGAAGTGATACGCGAGGCTTAAGCTTAAACACTAATCCCATTGTGTGTGTGTGTGACATGAGTTTTAACGCTTTTCCGGCATTTTCGCGTCCGGCTGGTCGTAAACTTTTTCCGACAGAACTATACATCGGCCTGGTCCCGGTCGGAAGCGAACGAACTGCGGGAGAAGAGAAAACAAAAAAAGTATCTCGAGTAGCCCGCGACGACAAATCGTTCGCAAAACTATGACATATATATGACTATAACTTACAAAAATCACTAGGGTTCCCAAAATGTTCGCTGGAACGCGCGCGTATAATTTAAAATGTAGGTTAGGTTTGAGATTTGACGTACTCTTATCGGACGATATATGTGTGTGTGTTTATTTTTTTTGATTTTACGAACCGACGGATTTTCGAGAGCCAACATTTTTTGGGCAGCCCTACTGATTTTTGTCGCCGCCAGTCTACAGGGCGGTTCTTGTAAGCCCGCGATGTTTGAACATCGATTGTGATACACATCTAAGTGAAAAAACAAAAATTTTGACACCGATTCGAACTTGATCCGCGCGCTGTAACGCGGAGAACTTTTACAACGCTTAAAATGCAAGTGATTTTGAAATCGTCGTACGTATTTTTTTACTAGACGTACTTCCAAAGACGAACACTTTACTCGTATGGAATTTACGGTGATCAGTGTGAGTTTCGAGGAAGAATATAACGCGCACGGGTGTGTACAAGAGCGATGAGTGGAGGAGTGTCAAGAGGAGAATAAGAAACGCGTACGTTTTTAGGGTCGGTGTTGGCGGAGATGGCGGAGATGAGTCGTGTGTGGAAAATAGGCCGAGACGGTTTGGACGAGGGGAGAAGAAACCGAAGCAGTAAGAGCAGTTATGGACGTGATTGAAAGAAAAAGAGGTAGAAGAAGACCGAAGAAGACAGATGGATTGAAACAATTTGAAAAGGTACGAGCTGGTCGTTAACGTGAGTGTGTAGGAGATGTGAACGATCGTGCCTGGAATAGGACGAAGGCGACTTATGTTTGTGAACAATCGAAATTCAAAATTAGTATAGGAGCTGTTAATTTCTTACTCGAAACAACCGAGAAACGACGCGGGTTCGACGAGTGTGTATGATGCGTTTCGCGCTTGTTTTTCACGATATTGTTATTCGGGAACAGCAGAAATAATTGATGAACTGCGACGCGGACCGGTCTGTTTAATAATATTTTGGAACGTTTTATCTGCCGGTCGTGGATAAGGATCCCGCGAGTTTCGTGTAGGAAACGAGCACGATATTTTATGTTACAGCTGCTCGGGATCTAAAATTAATATCGAGATATTTTTGCGCGATAATATGTTTTATTAAAAAAAAAAAAAATGGTCCGAAATCCATTTATTTTATTCTTCGGAGTACGCGACTAGCGGTCGCATCGGATAGTGTCGAATTTAAATCAAGTTCAATACACTCTAAACGTTAGACGAAACGTTGTTTTTTTTCTTCACAATATATGTATACGATTTTGATTGACAAAATCGTGCGATAAGAATCGGCTGTGTGTGTGCGCGTTTCAGACTTTTTATCGTTTTTCAATTTTTATACTCGTTACGTTTGTCCAGTTTGCATATTGTAATGTGGAAGAACGATTGTAGTTTTTGAGAAGATCGAGTTTGAAACATCATCGTTCGACGACGATTGCGGTGGGCGGTCACGTAATTTTTTTCGACAGATCAAAAACGGTCGATTTGCGTTTTGTGAAAAATCAAATCCGCTCGTCTTTAAAGTCGCGTATCTCGCACGATTATATTCTCCGGCTTTTTGAGAAAATGTACAGTTTATCGCCGATCAGTAGTGTTGTGTGAGGTTGGGCGTGCGGTTTGACGACGACGCACACAAAAGCGATTTCTGAACTCGTACAGTATTTTTTTTAGGACAATTCAGTCGGAAAACGTTCGCGCAGTGGCAAAAGATCATTGCCCCCGGGGTTTTGTTTTTTCGTTTTTCGCGATCAAAACCGACGACTTTTGCATTCTTCGACCGCGCGCGTCAAACACGACACTTACTCGACAGCGTCCGCGCAAATATTTTAACGCGGTTTTTTTTTCTTTGGTTTATTATTGGGAATTTTTTCGACGTCAAAACAATACCATCGATCGATCGAATAACACCGCGTAGTGAAACGCGGTAATTTATACACGAACGCAATAACTCGGAACGACGACTTTTGCTTCCATTTTGCCGTCCCGCTATATATACGTACCGGTATACAGAGAGCTTAACCCGTCTCTTGACATCGTCAACTCTGACGACCTCACGAACCCATCCATTTCCTCTATAGTCTCTCTCTCTCATTCTCTTATTCTCTCGTTCTCTCTCTGTCGCGCCTCGGATTTCCGCGGAATCTCGGCCCGTCATTACTCTCTCGACAAAGTATAAATAAAGCTTAATATAATGTACGTCTTAGATAAACGCGCGCCGCGAATTCCGTAAAAACCTTCATCCTGCAGCTGGAACGGAAGAACGAGACCCGTTTAACCTTATAAGCGCCGCGTCATTGTCGACGATAATCGCGAAAATCGCACTGTTCGTTTGCGTCGTTTGCGCGATTCTTCCTCGTCTCGTCGGTAGACCCGGACGCGTAATGGCTGCAGCTCGCCGAGACGAGCGCGTGGATTTCACGGATGTTTTTAGATTCTGAGTGAAACGAAGAACGTATATATATATCGGTTTTCACATGACTATTATTTCCTCCGTCACTATACGCAATCACAATAACTTGTTCGCTCTGCGTCTTAACGTCAGCAGCACCTCCAATGATCCCGCAGATGGTGCTTTGAGCGTCTGTAAAATTAAAAAAAGATACAATCAAAAAAAAATCGAGGGAAAAACGGCCAAACGCGTTTTCGACGTAATCGGTTTTGATTTTTAGCCATAACTTCCCCACATCGGAAGGAATATAAGCTGTAACTTTCGCACGGTGTTAAAATTGGTACGACTGATACGAATTTCACGAAATCGCGAAAGTTCCTGAACGGAACTGTGAAATTTTCGATGACTTTCGTTCAGAATTTTCAACAAATAGTTTTGAAAATGAATACCTGCTAAAATATTTCGAAAATCGGTCACACCTGTGATGTATTTTTGGAAACAAATTCGTAACTCACACAAATTTGTTATTGAAGATTTCCAAATCGACGTGTAAAACAAAATTTGCTATCTGAACAAAAATATTCCAAAAAAAAACAATCCGCTTCGTAAACACTAAATACGTATAAAAAAAGTACCGAAACACGGTGTTATTTTGATTATAACGATGAAATTACTCGTGGTTTGATATTATTCGGTGCGTGTTTTTTTTTTTTTGTACACAAATAAGATTCTAAACAACTGATTTCACTGCTTTTCGTTCTAGCGCCTAATATAAAAGACTAATATTGAAATTCCTTTTGTCACGGCACAATTTTTATAGTTTAACCGAGCTCACTTAGAATCGTTATTTCAGTTAGCAATTTTTTTTTTTTTTATAATTGCTTACAGATTTAATACACAACTTCAATGTCAACCTTCCAAAAACAGCGAACCACAGCGTCAAACTGCCCCGCGCGATATTTTTCTTTCGAATTTTCCCCTGCAAATCGAATTCAAACGTTTCCACTCTGGATCGTGTCGCGTGAGCTTTTGATACTACTCTAAGTACACGAACGGTTCGCTTTTTTTAAATAATATTGTATCACGATCGTTTGATTTTTCATTCCGAATTCATTCGGTTTATTAGTTTTTCGTCGATGACTATTATGGCAGAGAGTGATAGGTCGCGTGTTGTGGAGAGCTAGATTCCGTAAAGTTTAAAATATATAAGTTCAACGGCTTACTGATGACCGCGTTACGGAATAACTTTTTTTTTTCATAAACGTTCGTAATACGTCTTCTCGAATGAGTTTAGTTCTTTGATTTATATGATTCACAAAAAGTATATATGTACGTTTTCGAAGAAGTGAAATGGAAAAATACGATTTTTAATTTTGTCGAGTAAATGAAAAATAAATAAATATCGCGGAACTTCAAACGGAGTTTTATCATTATAATTTATTTCGTGGTTTGTACTTCAAGAGGAAATATTTGTACGTATAAAAGAAACGTTTATAATCGAAATATTCATTCGTACACAACATATAATATACGCGTTTTCGTATTTTCGTTTTTTTTGTAAAAAAAAAATAACGCGTGGATTTTATTATGACGTATAGCCGCGAAATTTCACTCGATTTGTTCAAATTTTATTTTATCTCCTCGCGCGCCACCATTTTTTTTACTACGTATACGCAATGAAAATCGCGTGAAGATTTTAACCCGACGTTCGCTTTATATCTGTTATTTTTAGTACGCGATGTTTGTTTGAATTTTCGTTCTCGGGCGTTTTTTCTTTCTTCTTCGTCCCCGAAAATTTTTTAACCGTCCAACCGTGCACTTTTCGCCAACTTTGACATTACCGTAGATAAATAACCGTGTTTTCTAGCGCCGCGTTTTATTTACGACACGCGCGCATAAAACATCGTTGTACGTTTCACACGTCCGCTATTTATATCAATATAGCAGAAGTAAAAGCCGAGAAAAGTTTTCGAAAAAACGCCGTGTGACAATTTGGCTTGGGACTAGAGGCGACGGCCGAAAAAATATATCAAAACCCATTTGTTTCTTGTGGAAAATAGACGTTAACGTATCATGACTCTCTCTTTTAAAATGCTTGTTAAAAAAATAATCGTCGTAGAAATTAAATTTTACCGTCCAGTCGTTGCACGAGTGCTGCAGATATTATCAAATGTCTGTCGTTAAATGAAAATTCGGTGCGCGCAATCGCTCCAGACGCTGCGTTCTTTATACGAATGCCGTGTATAACCGTTTTATTTTTTTGATAATTTCGAGCATAAACGAAATACGTCAAGTCGAGTGAAGTGAAATCCCGAAGAAATAAACTGCGAATTCAAATTACACTCTTTCGCAGTTTCGAATTGTCAATCGTTTTTAAAAAATATTTTCTTGAAAACGCGTTTTTTTTTCCTCCCCTTGAAACTTTAAACGATCCGTTCGCCGTTTACACTGATTTAGTAAACGACCGCGTGTAATGAAAACAATTTTAGACTGCGAAAATAGCGATTTTCGTAAGAACCTCTGTAATTTTCGTAAACCTGTGATAATTGTAAAAAAAAAAAAAATGTACAAATCCGATTGTTAAATTTCAAAATTAAAAATCATAACACCTGCGCATAATGATATTGAATTTTTTTCTGGCGCAGTATAGAATATACAGCCGATATAATCTTTGTAATAATTTCGGGTATAATTTTTTTTTTTTCATACATACTGTATGTTTTGAGAAAATATCGATGACTGCTGCAGCTGCCGGTGTACTTACGTCCGAATCCGTCGGGTCGTATCAGAGGCGTTTTTACGGAGGAGACGGCTGATTTAGGATGATTATAAATGTTTCCGATCGACACTACCGCAGAGAGTAAATTGGGGGAAAAAAACGTTTAATCGTTTGTTTCTCCATCAGCTCTACTGTGTACTATGGTGTTTCTTATCGTTATCTCTAAGTAGGTAGTATGTTTTGTATTTTAAAAGATTCTTCTTTTCAGCAAAAGAACGACAAACAAATCTCTGGAACGGTGCAGCGACTTTGTGCGTTTGACACCGGTGTTCCGGAAGGAGTTTTTATAAAAATGTTTACGGCCTTGAACTGATTTCTCTCTCTCTCACTTAGTATTTAAAAACGTGTAAGATAGAGAGAAAAACGTTTGATCATAATTTTGGCAACGTTTTTATGATTCCGTCGTCATTTTCCGATTATTGAGAATGTTTCTCAATTTTTAAGTAGTCTCTGTCGTGTACTTTACCCTCGCAACGAGACGGCGGGGGGGGCTTTCGGTGTGCGCGTAGGGGATGTGAAAAATCGAGACGAGCGCAGGAGGTCCAAACAGTCGCCAAAAGACAGTCGGGGAGGAAGGCTATGGATTCGATTTTCCCCCGCAAACTCGACAGTTTTGTCCGTCTGATAGCTGCAGAAATCATACGTTACGCGCCCGTTAATCAGTTCTAGTGACGAAATTAATTTCTCGTCGTTTTTTTTTTCTTCCTTCCAGACCCTGGTCTACAGGGACGGTATCCTGTTGTCCGGCCCGCTGTCCAGTCTGATCCAGCACCTGGTGCCGACCACGGACTACTACCCGGATCAAGCGTACCTGTTCGCGTTCATCCTCAGCTCACGGCTGTTCGTCAAGCCCCACGAGCTGCTCGCCAAAGTCGTGGCCGTTTGCCACGCGCAGCAGAGGCTCGGCGATCACGCGTCCGCGGCTCAAAACCCCCAGCACAAGGTAAACGTTACGTCGTTATGTTTGCACGTACATAAAAATTTTGAGGGAGTTTTAACGTTCGAAAGTCTCGAAACTTCAATACGACGTAAACGAGACAGTTTTGCATGATGATGACACGTGGTGGTTAGAGAACTCGGTTCGCGCCACATCGGTTTGTGGCCCGATCTCGTTTCGCCGTAAACGTTCCGGGCGATCATTTCTCATGGGCGCGGGACGAACGGGAGACTATCTAGGCGTTTTTTCCACGCACCGATTCGGACATTTTTTTTTCGACGAAATAAAGATCGGACCGGGCTTTTACGCGACACCGAAAGTTTTTCGATCGAAGGCGATTTGTCGTTGCAGCTTTCGGAAATTAAATGGCGCCGCGTTTAAACCTCGGTGATTTTTTTGTTCTGGTGTTACAGGATCAGCTCTCGCGGTTCGTGCCGCGGCTGGTGCAGCTGTTGGCCGAGTGGACGGACAAGTTCCCGTACGACTTTCGCGACGAACGGGTGATGGCTCACGTCCGGGAGATCACGCACCAGTGCGTGTCCGTCGAGCCGGCCGTCAGGCACCAGGTGTCGGCCATGCTGCAGACGCTGCTTCACCGGCTCACGGCGCTCGACAAGTACGAGACGTTCCTTGCGCAGACCGGCACGGACGCGACCGTCGGCTCCGCGGACGCCCTGTCCTCGGTGAGTGTGCGATTTTACAGTTTTTCAATCGCCGAATTCGGGAAACGTCTCGGAGGAAAAAAAACGCTCGCTTTCTTGCGTCGTCCGTCGCACTCCTAGAGAGGATAGAGATCAACCGTGGACGCCGAACGCGCGCGAAAGAAAATTTTTTTCGACAACGAGCGTTGTTCGGAAAATGTGTGTGATCGTCACGATAGACTCGCAGAGAGAGAAAAAACCGAACACGTGTTTTCAAAAAACCGTACGAACAACGGCCGCGTTTTATACTCCGACGATTGTCCCCACGAACGGCGGCCCGTCGAGAGTGCGCTTTTCCGGAACGACCAGCGTAGTGTTGGAGAACGTCGCGCAAACGTGTCCGGGGCACGACGTTCCGAGGTTGAAAAAAAAAATATTGTACGCAGAGTGTGTGAAAAAAAAACACGGTATTTTTGCTGTATTAATCCCTAAATATATATGTAGTATGCTTTTGCACGTCAGTAAATCGATTTCGGAACATTTTTATTTCCCGCGAAGTACTCGGAGCGTCTCGATCGTTATATTCGATATCGCAGGGCGAGTGGCGGCAATCGTCTCTTTTATCGGTTCATCCGATATTTTTCGCGAACCACCAACGAAAACACCCGAATCGTTCGTGTATCTCGTTTTCCGAAAAAATAAGCGAATAATACAATCGTTCGACGGAAAAAATATTTTTTACTCTCTTCTCGTTATTTCGTACGTAATAAATATCCGGTAAAATTATGTTTAAAACGACATTGTATACGTGGACTGCGTTATAAGTCATGGCGTGGCCGCAGCGTTGAATTATGTATAGTTTGTTAGAAATTCCTTTATAGTTTCGGCGAAACTCCTCCGTCAGATTCGTCGGTCGTTTAAATAATGGACGAAATCGCGGTCGCGCGAACAACGCATAATAATTTCGAAACTCGAGTTCGCGTCGTCGTAAATGTTTTATGATTATAAAATAGCGTCTTAAACTGTTACTACCGTGTAATACGTGCCCGAACGTCGTCGCACGCTCTGTTGTCGGTACACCCGCGCGGCCTTCAATCAACGTGGTGTATTTTAATCTATTTTTTTCATAATAATGATGTGGAAAAGTTTCGGATAGCCCGTCTTGAGTAAATACTTTGCGGCGAATAATTTTTTCAAAATCCACGGCAATGTGCCGTTTGCCGCAGTAAACGTCGGAAATCCTACGATTCGTGTGCGTTGGACGTAGAGATAACCCCGTCCGCTTCGGGCGGCGTTCTACCGTACAATACCGTACCCTACGAATCCTACTCCATTTACGGTATTCCAACTAAATGTCCGAAAATTATAAATTATTTTACTCCTTATCCAAAATTACACAAATACACAGGTCTCTTTACCTAGACCTTTTCGTTCTTCGTCCACGCCTACCTCCCAACGTTCGTACACTGTTCGGGGTCGGCCTGCACCATCTATACCTACCCACAGCTCGTTGCGATCATCTCGGAAACGACCGTTTTTACATTGTGTATACACGCTGCATCCGCAAACACAGCAAACCTTTTGGCCGAATGTTAGGTTTTTCTTCTTACGTACGTGAACGACTTTAAAAACCAAATAGTCCTTAACAAAAAAAAAAAAAGATAAACCGATGTTACCGAGCCGGAAACACGGGGGAATTGAATCGGGCGGAATTAAACTGCTGCTCGACGTAGTAAATAATAATCCGCTTAGCGAAACGGACGACGTTTATAATAATATTCGAGTTTTTCGCGGCCGACAATCTAAATAGTTTTTATTTTCTTCCGATATTACTACCTGTAGAAAATAAAAACTACCGAGATGAAAATTACTGAAAAAAAAAAACTGAAATTAAATCCCTATTTGCGACGCCATAATTTATTTCCACTCATCTAGTCAACTGTTTTCAACATATGTATAAAATAACGTTATTGAATCAGTTCAACACGCTGCAGTCATAATATATTACAATATCGTTCTTGCAAAGTACAGCCAATTTTTACTATATTTTTTTTTCGTTACCGAACGGAACCAAAAATACTAATGCATTGACATTATTACGAACGTTTACTTTACTAACTACACACAAGTTGAGAGTACTGTAGATTTAATGAGTATTTTAACGAAAAAAAAAAAAAACAATAATAACTTGTTTCAACCGAGTTGAGTTCATTTCATTTTCTACAGTTTAACTTTTATCTTTTGTTGCTAAGGTTCTTCGTCGTTCATGGATTTTCCGATACAACTGCGAGTTTGTATTTTTCCTCTAAAGAAACGTCACGTATGAGACATTTGGAAGCACTCAATTAGTGTAAAATGTGTGTATTTTGAGTCATGTCAATACATTTTATTTTTAAATACATCACACGGTGATTTCATAATCGTGATTTTTTTTTTTTTCATCGATAAATCGAATTAAAAACGTCTATGGCGGTTTTTTCAAGATGAATAAGTTTTCATAATTGTACGGCCGTTCAAAATCGAACAAATACATCGTTATAGTTTCAATATTTCACTCGTTGTTGTTTATTTCTTTTGAAATAAGTATTTTCAAAAATCGTCGTGTAAAAACATAATAAGTGGGTATAGTAGACGTCATGTTTTAGAACCGTTTTAATAATGAAAATTGGATAACACTATTAATTTTGCTGCTGAGATCGTATCGCGTCGTGAAATCCGGCGCGACGAAGACCCAGTTTAATAGTAATAAAAAACTCGACTCATCGCGGTTAATGTTTTTCACCGACTCGCTCTGAACATTGTCAGTTCAAGACTTAAGCTCTCTAAATTCTTTTCTCAAAAACACACCACAGAATTATAGCGTTAAGTTTTAAATTTAGCTCTTCGGATCGCGCATAATATACAATAAGCGCGCGATAATCGTTCTGTGTATAAATCGATAACGATCGGCGGCGGAAAGTGGCGATAAAGAAAAGACCGAATGCTCCGCGAAGCGTGAGAGTTCTGGTGAAAATATAAAGCCGAGGTTGAAAAGCCGTTTTCGATTATGATTAAAAAAAAATTATTATTATTATTATTATTTTTAACGACGCTCTCCACGTTTTATGTGTACCACTTACCTATATATATATATAGTGTAATATGCTAAATAATAAAAAAATAAAATATTTAAAAACACCGCAAACGCCTGGATGTCGACGCGAGTGGGCGATGTAAACGAACTGGAAAGGCTCGTAAGGCCGGCTTGTTGTTGTATCGTAAAACGCAAACGCCCCCGATCATTTAGATAATTTGTTTGGTTTTAATTCTTAATTTACGTTTGACAAAAAAAGTAAAGTAAAAATCGTTTGCACAGTTTTACTACTATAAAATTTACGTCGGACACTTTTTGTCGAAATATAGAGAGATTCGTCTCGTTGAACCGCGCGTTATAAAACTACGCTTTCGTGCGCTTTTCGTCGTCGACAGAATGCCTTTGTCGGACGCATGCCCGATCGTTTGGAGCTGTTCACGAACAAATTAAAAAAAGAAAATTTTTCAATTTTGAACTTTTCAACGTTGGACACCCCTCAAAGCACAATTATTGTTAGAGTCCGAATACCTTACATTAGAGGTATTGAACGTAAAAATCGGAGCGTTCCTTATACCCTTAAAAATAAGGTAAGTGAGAAAGAAAAAAAAACATTCTACGCCAGAATCTAAAATAGCCGGGAGTTCGTATAAGATAGAAAATAAATCGTTCTCGATGCCGCCAGTTTTCAAAGCGATGATTTGCCCGCAAGCGAGAAGAAAAACGTACGCGCGCGTTTGGGTCAGACCGATATTATTTCCAGGTAGTAAAATTTACATACTACAACACTTTATTCCGGCCCGTTTTATACTATATGCTCGATAAACAAGGCTTTTAAGTAAAAAGTAATGTTTTTAAAGTATTTATAGTTAGGTAAATTATCGTGGTATACACTTCTGTACGGTGTTCTGTCGCTATTTTTTTTAACGTTCAGCATTACAATATTTAATATTATACTTTATGTAATAATGTTTATTTCGTTGGAAATTATTTGATTTTCAAGAGACCTGTGTGAGACAAGTCTTTTGGTTCGTACTAATTTTTTACTCGCCTACTACTATACCGCGTATACAAGTTTTTAGATTCGGTGCTACGAGCGAGGAACGTATTGTTTTCACGGTGATGTTTTTTATTTTGTTTTTCCGTCAACGACTCTTCGTACAGAGGGAACGCTCCGATTTTCATAGCCGGTTACTTTTCTAATAGGTTTATGGACTCCGTCGGTAATTCGGTGAATTTCGCTTATCTTTTGAGTTTCAACCTGAAAACCAAGAAAAATTTTCTTTTTTTAATTTGTTCGTGAGCAGCTGAAACGATTTCAAACGATCGGGCGTGCGTCCGACAAAGGCGAATGAAAAAAAAAATTCTGTCTACGACGAAAAGTGCACGAAAGCGTAGTTTTATAACGCGCGGTTCAACGAGACGAATCTCTCTATATTTTCTACCCGTTGTATTCGATTCGGGCAATTTTTTTTTTTTTTGCATTTTCGCCGATCGCTACACCCAGACGCCGAAAAGTTTATAAATATACCGATTTATGAGTATATGGACATTTTTCGTAGCCGCGATTTCTCAAAAACTGTTGGGCAGATTCGGTTTTTGGCGAAATCGTGTCGTTGTTACATATTATTCGAAATCGTGCGTCGTACAATTTTTATCAAAATCGGTCAAACAGTTGTTGAGAAAATCAATTTTGAAGAGTGCCGTTATCACCGATAAGTATTGTGTGTTTGCAGAACCGATTCTGTTTTCGGATTGCTCCGTACACGTTTGAAGTTTTGCACTTGGTCTCAAATTTTTAGATTATTTTTCAAGATTATTGCATTTGTGGCAACAACATCTACCTATTCACTTGTAGGCCCTGCTGAAGGGTTTTTTTTCTTTTTTTCTTCAAATTAATGGCCCGTAAACTTAAGTTCTTCTTCGCGTGCGGTATACACACACAAATATACGTATCTCGTACGCTGCAAACGGAACGACCGAAAACTTGTTTCCGTTAAACAACAACAAAAACAATAACAGTGCTCGACGTAATGGCGCTAAGTTTGTTTGCGCAGTTCGGTTATTTTCGCCTGACCGTGTAATTAACCTCGTAGTCGGCCAAATCTGCTAGTCCAACTTTGTCGAGTTTGTGTAATATTTCAGTAAATTTGTGTATGATGTGTATATGTGCGGACGAAAAACGATACACTCGGGTTTAGGGCGTATGTTTTTTGTCACAAGAAAATTTGTGTTTTTTAACAAAAAAAATCCTAAACGTCTCCGGAGGGGTTTCGTTCTTCTCGGACATTTTCGCGAAATTTTCACGACCACGTACGGGGTTCGCACTAAAAAAAAGTAAATCTTGAAATGTCTGGATTTACTTTGGATCTATACACATGGAATAGCGTGGTAAAAGAAAAAAAAAATTACAATTATAAACTGTTTGTTTGATTATGACGTGCATGCGTGTTTTCGCGACAGAGTTTTCGTTTTATTTCGATACCACTGTACGCGGTGGAAGGAAGCGATTGGTTATTATTCTTTGTAAATATTGATATTGCTAAATTGTTCAATATTCGACGAGAGATATTTAAGCTTCGGAATATGAAATCGGAAACGTTTTTGTTTCGCGTGTCTCTCACCGCAGCAGAAAGTCATGGCAAAATATAATATCATTAAACACTGCAGTGTTTACGTCAAACATTGATACAAAGCCGTTAAAAACATAACAAAATATATTTAAAAAAAAAAAAAAATGTGATAAATTTTTACATTTTACGTGTAGTAACATTGACGCGGGCGTACCGTACAAACGTACGAAAATGTCGGGAATTTTCCGTACCGTCTTGAAATCGTCACTTTCGAAATCCCTTGACTCGGAAAATTCTATCCCTCTAGAAGATGAAAAAATAACCTCATAGGTACGGCGAGACCGATCGATCAAACTATAAAAGAATACAAATCCGTTTAGAATGACCGCCCGGCTGGACTTTCAATATTTTTTTTTCGCTTATTGTAGAAATAGTTTTACAGGTATAATATAGGTAGTGGTATATACTGTACACACCGATTCTAAAAAAAGTTAAAAATGATGCTCGTTAAGTAATATATTATATTATCGTATCGTCTGTTTTTTTTTTTACGTTTTGCTTCGGCATGCAGGGTCGGATTCGAAATAAACAAAAAAAGCCCGAATAGCTCTTTGATCGCGTGGGTAGTTTCGCGGAGTAGCGACTTCGCTTTGGGTGGGTCGCTGTTTTGGAAGTCATGGTTTAAACGTATTATTTAATGTCCGACAGTAAAATATGGACGAATAAACAGTTTTGTACCGGTTTCGGTAACGTAATACGTTATATCGTTACCGCGATAAGTGTTCAGTATTACACTTAAAACAAAAATAGTCAATAAAATGTCTGTGGCTGCGGGGCATATAAGCTGATTACTCATTATTATTATTATTTGTAGTACCTCTATTATGTTATATTTTTATTGTTTTCGTTGTCAATTCAAAACGTTATAAACCTCGCTGCTGGCGTGGGAACTCGCCAATAAATTTGATTAGATTTCGGCTGCCAGTGCGTATATATAATATATATATTACGGTACACAATTTAATACCTTTCGGGTGATTGCCGGAAGTCCTGTACAGGGTGTTCAAAAGGATATCGCGACGTGTCTTTGTGACCTTTACGTCTAGGATCGAGACTGTTTTTTAGACCGTATTTTTATTGTTTTTTTAGTAATTTTGTGCGGTGCTAAAGTTAATTTTAAACAACCGGCTAGCCGTACAACATGCGCTTTTGTCGTTAAGGCTTATAAACTCCAAAATAAATATAGTGTCGTTATTATTGTACACGGTAATATTTTTTCCTACGTAGTATGAACACATCACGACGATCGTACTGCATCGGTCATTATTATATTTTAACGAAAACGACGAGTTCGATAAGACTGTTTTATTCGGACAGTTTTTTTACTTCGCGCGTGGCCTAAAAAAAAAAGCGCAGACCGATCAGAGTTGAATTAAAAGCGAAAAATCGAGTGTTGAGCTGCTGTCGATCGGCGCAGAGATAAATTTTAACGACAAACACCCTGTATACCAAGGTGGTTTTATCAATAAATGCAGCACTCGGCGGTATATAATACAGCGGCTTTCCTGCACACACTTCGGTCGACCATTATTGTCGAGTGTACCGCGGTCGCCTATTATTTTCTTGGCGCGTGGAGGGACCTTTCTGTCGTTTCGTCGAGACCAGCTTCAGAAAAATGTACGCGTGACGGCATTGTTCACTTTCAGAAAAATGTAAAAGTTTTAAAAAAAAAAAAAAGCTCCTTCTATTTTCGGCTTGTTTCGGTGATTATGTCGAGAGGACGGCAAAAAACGCGAAACGTGTTCAATGATACATACGGCTTACGGAGTGATCTACGGAGCGGAAAACCTTTCGTAAAAGTTGTAGGAAACAACGATACGGTTAGACGATGACGTGATTGAGCCGCGTTTAAAATTTCGCAAGAAATTAAATACTAAATTATTTGAGGTAAAAACCGTTTTGCGCGGGACATCGTTTCTCGCGTCGTAGTGTCGTGCTCATGGTGAAATCACCGAAATTTCGCTACACACATTGTAACAGTACTCAATCCGTGTCGTAGCGTTGTTAATTTTTCAAATATAAACGAAAAAACCCTATAAAAAAAAACCTGTTATTCGCTTAAATACATAATTCTGATTGCAGTGTTTATACTATCGAAAAAAAATTAAAACGCTACAGCGTACAGTGTTCTTCTGTACGTGTCGTAAGATTTCGGTAATTTGAAGCTGTCAAAAACAGATACTATCACCAAATTACGGCGTGGCGTAGCGTTGATACGATGTTTTGGTTATTTAAAAAAAAAAAAAAATTGTTATTTATTGTTTAGAGGTATCTGTAATCACTGGCAGCGACTCTGACGTCGTTATCAGCTAACTATATCTACGTACTTGCGTTTGATATACTTGGCAAAATCTCGGCCCTGGTACATTAACTGACTTATTTTTTTTTTTGATTATTTTTCGAGTCGAAAACGAAAGAGACAAAATTTTGTCAAAAATCTCCGCTCCGAACGACGTGAAACTGCGCGTCGTTATAGATTTTACGTGTCTCAAACGAGCCGAATTCGTCGGCGACGCGCGACGTATTTTGAGCGATCGTTACAACACTTTTGATCGAATATAATAGACGATATTACGTTGCTTTTGTGTTTTATTTTTTATTTACGATTCGCACGTCCGACAGGGAAGAAAAAATATCCGTCTTCGGTTATCGTAGATATAGAGGCACATCGGAAAAACTCTTCGTCGCGACAAAATTTTTTCTAAATTTTGTAATTACCGTTTCCGTTGGAGGTTTAGCGATTTCCGCTGCAGTGATTTGTGTACCTAATAATAATAATATCGAAACCGACAAAATTAAATTAAAAAAACCGTGCCGCGTGAGTAGTGCAACAATGCAATCATTGCGGTCTTTGGAAATAACGATTCTGAGCGAGACCAGTTGTCTAGTAATGCGTGCAGGTATCAAGAATTTCAAAGTTCCTTACATATTTTCGAAATCGCTTGAAACATTTAACGAGAACCTGTATCGTTACCTATTTAGACACTTAATCGATGAGTAAAAAACACGTTTTGCCGTAATCTCGAGGCTTTGACTTTTTCAATTTTCGAACCCCTCAACAAAGCACCCCATCAAAGACCTTTCATTAGAGGTATTTGAAAATCGGATCGTTCTTTATACCCTTAAAGTTATTCACAAAAAATCGTTCCGGTACGTTTTTCGATAATTTCAAAGTTTTATACTTAGCCGAAAAACTTTTCGAAATCACTTGAAACTTTTGTAAAACTCGGATCTTGCCTATTTTAATATTATGTAAAAGTTTCAGCTTGTTCCGATCGTCATTTTGGATGTTATACGGACAAAAAAAAAAATATATATATGTACAAAAGGATCGATGTGTAAAAAACACGTTTGCCGTAACGTTTCTCCGCGGTTTCAAGGCTGTAACTTTTTCAATTTTTCAACTCTGAAACTCAATGTACAATCGGAGACCTTTCATTAGAGGTAGTAATGATTGTAAAATTCGGAGCGAAAAACAAAAAAAAAACGCCACCGTCAAAACAATACATCCAATACAATACTATGCTATACCTACTTTGAAATTATACGAATGTCTTTACCTACGTTTAAATTTACGTTTGTACCACTACGTGTTGTTGAATTCTCTTTAACGTATTGTTTTTTTATTAACGAACAGTATAGAATTGAACAGTTTTTACATTACGATTTCAGGTAGAACCAAAAAAAAAAAAACGAAATCCGAAAAAAAAATTATGGAAATGGCCGTTCGCTTCGCATAAATCCTGCCACTGTGACGTGTACTTAATATATATATATATTTTATTTTTTTCATTAAATTACGTTAAGAGTTCCTACCGGGGCCGCGCTTAAAATCTCGATATTTATTATAATTTATATTCTTATATTCATAAACGCTGTACGTGACAGCAGCTATAATCGCCGTGCCGTATAACGTACTTGTGTACAATATAGCTATCGCGGGCGATCGATTTGCAGAATAATCTTATGATTATTACGAAATGCGTTTTAAACGCCGTCGTAAACAGATTTTTGTTTTTCATCAAACGTTGCTATTTCCCGTCGAATAATACAATATATAATATTTAACTTTACCTATTATCGTATTATCCGCCTCCAGCTGTTGTGCGTTCGTTCCAACCTTTTGAGTTTTACCCCAAAAACCAAAAAAATTTCGAGAATTTTACGGCCAAAATTTTTAAATGTTCAGGTTTGTAATGATGACGTTTTCGGGTAGGAGTAGTGCTCCGATCGTTACGTTGAATGTCACATAAAAGTTGGAATTTTGACTTTAAATTTTAGTTTATTCGAAGCATTTTTTGACATTTTGATTGTTTTGTGAGTTATGTGCCGAATAAACGACGAAAATGGCGAAATCGCCAAATCCTTATTGAAACTATCGTTATAAAAAATTATTCCACGTCGTATTCAAACTTGTGTGTACTAAATTACTTAAACACGTTATAAATGATTGATAAAAGATTTTGCTAGGTATAACACACTATGTCCCTCCACAACCCATGTAGGTATACGTATAAATCTTTTTTACATATTGATTTGGTTTTTTTCGGCAATAACGTCCAAAATGACAATCGGAACTAGCTGAAACTTTTACATAATATTAAAAATAAGAGTAAAATACAATTCGATAAAATTTTCGAGTATTTTTGATTATTAAGTATAGAACTTTGAAATTCTCGAAAAATTCAACATGACGTATACTAGACAACTGAGCTCGCACAGAATCGTTTTTTCGCAGGCAATGATTGCTTTTAGATACTAAATAATACGTTTGAACCACGAATTCCAAACCAGTGAGCCACCCAAAGCGTAGTCGCGACCTAGAGCGATCCCGGCTTTTCTTTCTTGCTGTTCTTCGAATGTTTTACAAAAATTTGCTATGTTTTTGTTTTTAAACTGCAGATACGCGTGGTGACTATTCGTACGACTAATATATACACATATTATACAACTTTTCTATAGTCTGAATTTATATAATATATACAGAGTTGACTTTTTCCGACTAAATTTCCGTTTTGGATTATTTGAGTTATTATCGCGTGTAATGGTTATGGTCTTTTTGTTAAACGATTCTAAGAATCTCGTACAGTCAGTTCGTGCAGTTAGTTTTGCGACGGACGTTATGCTTGTACGATCACAGCTATGTGATGTGCGGTCTAAAAGCTATTCTCTGAAACGTCGAGTTTGATTTTGTTCGAACTGTATGCGAGCGATTCATCAATTATTCGGTTAATGTCTGTGATTCATATACGACCTATGTCGAAAAACATTCTGAGAACGCGGAATGAATATTTGAAAAAAGCCGGAATCACTCCGTAGTCGCGCGGATAGTTTTACGACTACGCTTTGGGGTGTGTTTGGAAGTTGTGGTTTAATTTAATCGTCCGAATGCGATGGCAAATCGTTGCCTTCCGAAATAACGATTCTGAGTGATCTCGGTTGTCTATATAGGATACGTGTAAGGTTTTCGAGAGTTTCAAAGTTCTACTATACTTAGCTCGAAAATTTTCGAAATCACTCGAAATTTTCATCAAACCTGTATGTTTTAACGGGTAAGTGATGTTTCAGCTAGTTCCGATCGTCATTTTTGAAGTTATACGGACAAATAACTAAATGTGCGAAAAACACGTCGTCTGCCCGCAATTAACGTTTTTCCTTATAGTTTCGTGACTTTTTTTGGAATCGGAAATTTGGCAAAACGTTAAGTATACCGCAACGATACGAGTTAAGATCGGCGAGCATTGTCCGAGGCTAAAACGGATGATCGAAAAACAGTCGGCCAGGATAGCCGTTCAATTATTGCTTTTTCGTATAGACACGTTTTGTGCTCGGTTTCTCTTCTCCTTGTTTTCCGGCCATTAAAAACAGTTAAAAAGCCGTAAACAATCTAGAAAACCGCGCACGTGATCTCTGCCAGAGACGTTATTATGGCGGCTATTTTGCAAAAGTTATTACGGTACTGCGGCGGCGGCACAATCGAACGGCGTTTTTTTCCCGGCCAATTAATTTGACTTAGCTCGCGAATATTATTTTGGTAAAAACTTTTCAGCCAAATTTTCGCCCGAAGATGTTCTACCGCGAGATTTCGCTTATATAATCTATAAATTATACAGAATACATACGGTTGGTCTCGCGTATTTAGACGTCCCGCGAAAACTTTTCAAATATTCAATATTAATTATTGTTTCGGTGGCCCGTTTTAAGTTTTACTTTTTCTCATTTATTTTTTTTTTGCTCTTTTTTAAAAATAACACATACAAAACGTTTTAATTGAAACGCTATACATATTTACATGTATGATTAAGCACTGAACGTTTTTGGATTGAGAAGGCAAAGGAAAGATTTCTATGTATGTAACCATTTGTACGACTGATTGTATCGTCGTTTCAGTGAACTGTAAGAGTTTAATCGTTTTTTACTTTTTTTCGCACGATACCAATTAATACTACACTGATACAATCGTAGCAGAATAATCTTTTTTAATAGCTATTATTTTAGAGAATGGTTTTATGAACGCATCGTTTTTATCAATCGTTCAATCCTGTTCTAAATAGATTTTAACATTTCAACGTTTGTGAACTTATTCAAACTGTACTTGATAACAGAAGCGGTACATTACAGACGTACATTTTCTTCTCTTTAAAAAGATAAAAAATTCGTTTTCTTACTACAAGCGCACACCTATATTATAATACACGCTGTACAGTATTATATAGACGTTTGAGAGTACAACGTCCTGTTTTAACAGTGTTGTTTGCGAGTTAAAATAATCTTCAAAAATCTAGGACGGCCGTTGTTTGTTTCTCTGGTGAATTATTAGGTCCGGACTAAAAGTAGAAGTTATTACAGTCATTATAAAACGAAAACTATACTCGAATCATAAAAATTCACACGTCGAAATATACCCTGCAGCTGTTGGCGAAGTAATAAAAAACGTTCCCGCGAACGTTTGTTTACTGATGCGTTAGTGCGACAAACAATCTATTCAATTTTTAATGATATTTATGTGTGTTCGAGCGATTGTAATTGTCACAAAGTCTCGTCAAAGTTATGCGACGGTTCGACGATATTGGTGATTCGATCGGGTTGTGAAATAGAATAAAGGCGAGAATAAAACAACTTACGAAAAAATGCCGGAATCACTCTCTGTAGGTCGCGTGGGCGGTTACATGACGGAGTACCGACCGCGCTTTGGGTGAGTGGCTGATTCGGAGTAGTCGTGGGTACGTGTTTAATACCGAACAAACGGTTCCGAGCGAGCTCAGTGTATCCATGGTGCGCGTTACTGCGTTTCGGTAAAAACCTGCAGATTCAACGAAATCGAAGTAACGCCGTTTTATTATTGCAAATAATGCGTTTGAACCACAACTACCAAAACGGTGATCAAAGCGTAGAGTCGCGAAACTACCCACGCGACGATCTAGAGCGATTCCGTTGTTTTTTTAAGTTTGTAGAGTATTTTTTCGAAAACTTTCACGTTGTCTTGAGAGAAATCCCCAACTTGTGTGTATGGGCCCTGCCGTAGGGGTTTTAAAATACGTTTTTTACTCCTCGTAATGTTTCGCGCGACTCTCAAAAACGTTTTGACGATGACGTCTCTCCAGCACTCACCCTGTCTCGCTTTTTTCCATTTGTCCTCCTGTGTCCGACAATCGATTCGGCGGGCGCGACGAGCGTGTTTGCCCCCTCGCGAAAAGCGATTTTCACGCGAACCGCGTGATAAGAAGACGGATCTTAAAATACAACATACGGACTTGAATCAACTTTGAATTTTTTACTTTCGGGGACTTTTCGATTTTCGTCACGCTTGAAATTGTACCCGCGATTAAGTCGTAATAGTAAATAGTGTTCCTCCCCCCGAATTCAGGGAGGGTCATCGCGCACAGATCTAACGCGAGGTCAAAAGTTTTTCGTCGGATTCAAAAAAACAGTAGGTGTTATTATTATATTTTTTTCAAGTCCTATATATTTTGTATACTACACACTTCAACGACAAACGCATTTACGAGTCCGTCACAATCGCCGCGTGTACTGTTATGTTTGCGCGTCTCAAAGTGTAGGAAAAACGGCGCGGACGTTCGATTTCCTGCTTTTTATGGTTTGGTGCGAAAAATCGAGTGCGCTTATACGAACGAGTCGGCGGCCGCGTCGTGTTTGTTCGTCCTTTCTCCGTCCTTTAGTACACTCGCAGTATTTATCGCCGTATATAAATGTTTGTAAAAACACTTTGTCGTCCGCTATGCTTCTATATTATACAATATATATATACAGTTGACTTCCAGGACGAACTTCTCCGGACAGTTCGTTCCGTACGTTTTTACCGCGTTTTGGCTGTGCACGCGTGCAAAAGCAGAAAATGAAAATCGATAAAATAGGCGAATTTAAAAAGCTCAAATCGATGTCGCTCGACGGTTCAGTCTCGAACAGGCAGGCGCAATAAAAAAAAAAGCCGGGATCATTCCAGGTCGCGGGTTGGTAGTCTGACGGGGTAAGCTTTGGGCGGCGGGTCACTGTAGTTTAGAAGTTTTCGGTGTGAACGTATTTTTTTAATACCCAAAAGCGACGACGAATCGTTGCCTCCGAAAATACGATTCTGAGCGAGATCTCGGTTGTCCATACGTGGTGTGGTAAAAACAAATTTAACAGTTAAAAACTCTTATCGTATCTTTCGTATTACTCTGTTGTTTAGATCGTATTAAAGTTTCGAGACTTGAACGTAAAAACCAGAGGTTTCAACTGCCGTAAAATGACCAATCAAAAAATTTCCAGAGTTCCGTCTCAAAAATTATGGTCGAAATCGATTGAGACTTCAGCACGACAAACTCAGAAAACGCTTCTTAACGGCGTATACAAAGTTCAAGTCGAACGGACTTGTTGGGACGTTTTCGTTTTTTACCCGTAAAAATAAGCGAGATTTCAAAATAATGCTTCAAATAATGTACCGTTTCGCATCAATCAGTCTTCTAAGGTGTCGCGCGCGGAGCACGAAATCTCAAATTCTCAATCGTTTAAATTTCCTATCCCTCGGCATTCTTAACTCCTACGTGCTGCGGGTTTTAAAAAAACACTTTTTCTTGCTCTCGTTCGAATCATCCTTTTTTATTTTTCCGTTTTTGCCGCAGACGGACACCATGGACGTGTGTTCCAGCGCGTCGCTGTTGGGCCAGCAGTTGACGCTGGTCGAGCTCGAGCGGCTCTCGTTCATCGGCCCGGAAGAGTTCGTCCAGGCGTTCGCCAAGGACAGCCCGCACGTGGACCCGACGTTCAAAGACATGAAGAAGACGAAAAATCTCGAATCCTACGTGCACTGGTTTAACCGGCTCAGCTATCTGGTCGCCACGGAAATATGCAAGGTATAAAATCAACGGTGTCCGTATGGAAGAGAAATAAATATTTTTGTTGTTTTTCGGTGAAAACTCGGTCGCTTCGCCAGCGCGAAACTAGCGCGTCGTACGAATAATAATCTACCGGCGTGTTTTTCTACGTTTCCACTCGGTCGAAATCGCAGATAAAATGTATACACCGCCGAGTGATTTAGTGGAATTTGTATTTCGAGTCAATTGCTCGCGGTGTTTGAGGATTTTTTTTTTTCGCCTCCGCAGGCATATACCGTACTATCCAAAAATATTGTAATTGTCGAAAACTTCATGCAAACACGTATCGCCGTGCGGCAAAATCGTGAAATCGGAGAAACTAGAAGTGGTTTCGAACGAAAAACGATTTTTCAAAATCACACACACGTATTCGAAAGTATCGCCGCACCCGTCGTTACCCCTTAGAACTAGTTTCCTAATAAATTAAACGTAATAAATCAACGTGTATCACATTTCACTTTCTACCCTTACAAAATAAGTTGTAATCACGCTGTCTTAATTGATTGTGTGTGGAGTAGTCCAGTGTTCCGACGAGTGTGCGCTACTGTACTGGTATACCTACAAATATTTTTGCGTAAACGACTTTTTTTTTTTCTGTAAATATTAATTCGTCCTTTTCGTTTCAGCATTCGAAGAAAAAACAGCGGGTGAAAACCATCGAATTCTGGATCGAGACCGCGAGGGAATGTTTCAACGTCGGCAACTTCAACTCGCTGATGGCCATTATCGCCGGGTTGAACATGTCGCCGATCAGCAGGCTCAGAAAGACGGTGAGTACCGTAATTCGGAGATTAAAACCCGAGGAAAGAAAACGAAAATGCTCAGGCCATCGTCTCCGTGTATACCGGAGTCGCCAAAAATCAGACACTTTTCATGTGCCAGCGTCGGGATTTCGTCTAGAAAAAAACGAACCGAATCGTTTAAAAGTGTTGTAACAAAAGCCTGTTATCTAGACAATCACGTCTCTGATAAGAAAATCCTTTCTAAATTTTCCAAAGCAGTTGGCCCGCCGTCAATAGTCGAACTCGTATCGCTAGACTACGAAAATGTCCTAAATGAAAAAAAAAGTGATTTATCTATTTTTTTTTTTTCTGTAAACACTCTGACGGCCAGAGAGACGCACCGGCGTCCAATCAAAAAAATGCCGAAAAACGTTTGGATAGCGGATTGTACCTTTCTTAGAGCTTTTTTTTTTTGAAATTCGTTTTTGTTTTTGAGACCCAAGAACACCGTTTCAGAAAAATCACATTTACGGTTAGCGGGCGGATCTTTACGTTTTGAATTCTGGCCACAAAAAAAAAGTTTAGATTTTTCGTTTTAAATTTTATTTCATTCGAAATAACGACGTCGGAGGAACGTCAATCGCGTAGAATGCGCCGATGCAAAAAGTTAGATGCGAGATTTTCGTTCACATTCGACAAACGACTTTTAAAAATTTTTACACATTCGGCGAGCTTTACTGCTCCGGTTAGGCAGCACACAAATCTCGATCCGCCGCGCGAGTGTCGATCGTCAACTCGTGCGTAACCTCGTAATACGTTACTTAGTAAAAAACGCGTAGTTTTGTTACATGAAAAAAAGAAAAACAAAGTTCGGGAGGATTTGTGAGGGCATCCGTGGCGTTTCGTGTGGCCGTAAGTTCTTATATTTCCGTTTTGCCAGGACACACAGCCTCTCGGGCCTAAAACTGATTGTGACGACCATTTTCTACTATTACTTCCTTTTTTTTTTTCTGCTTCGGAAAACAGTGGCACAAGGTGCAACAGTCTGCCAAGTTCGCCATCCTGGAGCAGTACATGGACCCGTCGTCGAACTTCAGCAGCTACCGGTCCACGCTGAAAGCGGCTCTGTGGCGGAGCGCGGGCGCCACGGACCAGCGGCAGAGGGTGGTCATACCGTTCTTCTCGCTGCTCGTCAAGGACATTTACTTCCTGAACGAGGGTTGCCGGAACAGGTGATTATTTTTTAAAGGGGAGAAAAACCATCCCGCGTTGAAGAAAATTGCTGTGAGGAAAATCGGCCTATTCAGTTCGCATACGGTGGTTCCGATTGTTTTGAAAAGAAAAAAAACCCCCCGGTCAAGACCTGCTCGCGCGACTTTCATCGATTCGTCATCGTAAATACGCATCACGGTTGTATAGCTCGTTCGCGATCGGGTAAAATAAAAGGAAAACCGATTTTTGCGCATTAAAAAAACGTACCGTCTGTAACTCTTTTGACGTAAAAAATTCTACTACGTTGTCCGACGACAGATAGCCTCTATAAGATCGTACGAGGGCGATTTTTGAGAATTTTTTTTTAGAACTCGAACGCGATAAAACTCGTGTTATTGAATTTCGCGTCTCGCTACGCAGTAGTATAATACGATTGTACTTTTTTTTTTTTTCAAACATTACTCACGAGTGAAACCGTTTTGTTCCTCTCACCTCGCAGGCTCGACAACGGCCACATCAATTTCGAAAAGTTCTGGCAACTGGCCAAACAGGTGACGGAGTTCATCACGTGGAAACAGACGGCGTGTCCGTACGAAAAGAACGCCAATCTCGTGCTGTTCCTGCTCACCGCTCCCGTGCTCAACGAGAAAGGTAACCAGAGTCTCTTATTTTTGTCGGGCTTTTTTATTATTTTTTTTTGCCGTAATCAATTTGCCTCGTTTTTCGCGTTTTTTCGACGCGCTATGATAATATAATATCGTTGTATGTTTTTATGTCTCTCGCCGCACGCAGCGCTCACCATGTTGTCGTTTGAACGCGAACCGCCCGACAACAGCGTGGAAAAGGAGCACTACAAAACCCTCAAGTACGTATTCACTAATGTATAAGTACCGCGTTATAATTATCGTTTGTTCAGCTCTGTTCTATATATATGTATACGATGACTCTTTATGGCTTGACACGATCGCATAATTATTTCACGCTCGGAAAGTAAAGCTTAAAAACGGTATAACAACTGTGCGTAGTGTTTCAACAATTTTAACGCGGATAATTTGTTTCGTGTTAGAGTGGTAAATTTTCACCGTACCGAACCCCTTTTTTTTTTTCGGTCGAATATTATCCGGGAGTATATTGTCGTCGAGTCGGTTTTTTTTCTTTTACGTGGACCCGACATTATTTTACATTCACCCTTCACCGTATTAAATTGTTCTCTGTTACAATGATTAAATCGCGTTGTTCGAGGAAAAAACGCAGCAACGTCGGAGCGAAAAAATCAAAGTGTATAATATTGTATTGTCGTACACGGTATAATTGATTCGGCGACTCGAGCTGTGAGGGGAACCATTTCGACGAAGACACTTAATGACTGAAAAAAATAACTAACTTTTTCAAGATCTCGTGTATACACTCGTGTCGGATCGAGTTGTTCTTGATATTATACTTTCAAGAGTTTTGAAAACGGTGCTCCGAAATTAGAGTTCTTTGAACCGTGTCGTCTTTTTTTTTTTAGTATTGTCCGCAGCCCACGAGTTTCGTGTTCCCAAAACGCCATTATTTTAACTGTTTTACCGATTTCGCGGTAAGAGTAACCAAGAGTACTATGAACGATAAAAATCGACTGAAAAAAATATCGAAATTCGTTGACTGATTTGTGATTAAAAACACCACCGTACCCGGGAATCAATAACGAGTTTGACGGTGACTTATTTAAATAATATGTGACGTGTACGAAACTTCTCGGGGCCAAAAAAAAAAAGGTGAAAAAAATTATCGAAAATTGCAGGTTCGCTCGCGAATCCGCATTTTTTATCCACTCGAAGTGTATCGAACGAGTACAACGTAAAAATCAGAGTAATACTCGAAATGCGATAAAAAAAAAAAAAAAAAAGTGTTTGACAAACATTGATTTTTTTTTAATTTGCGCGCGTCTATTGTTAAAGTGAACAATTTTTACAACATTTTTTTCGTTTTTCCGGAACTGCCATTTTCGCGTGTAATGCGTATAAATTGGCAAAAATAAAACTATCAAAGCTATATTACGATATTGTAACGTTAATAATACGTTTTTTTCGTCTGTTTCAGGACTGCGTCGTAACGGTGCCGGATCGATTATACAAACGTTTTTTTTTTGTATATATAACTTTATATACTTCTGGACATTCGTTTTTGACTATTTTTTCTTTTTTTCTTTATAAAAGTCTGTTTTAATTTATTTTGTATAGGCACAAAAATGTGTATAATATTGTGTTTTTTTTTTTTCTACTTTTTTTTCGTGTTTATAATCTTATAATGTAGGCTTCGATGTTTTTGTACCGCGCGTTTATTCATTACATTGCACACCGAAATTGGCTTCGGCCCATACGTTCGGAACCATCACGTCGTATTGTGAACCACGTCGTTGTACATTGTGTATTTTTGTGAAAAAACCTAATCTTAAGAATCGTGTAAGTCAATATTCGAATGGGTCGTATTTTTTTTATACATCGTACTTAAATCGATAACCTGTCAGCTATCATCATCATCATTATTGTATAGTTTTCCGCGTGCCGTCCGTACGATTTCCATTTCATTTTTTTTTTTTTGGTGCGTAAAACGTATCCGTAAACATTTTTGTACGTAATATAATAACGTTGTTCAGTATTATTTTTCCAGACCGGACTAACCGACAAGTTCCTCCTAATAATTTATTTTATTATTATTTACTATTATTGTGTTTTTTTATTATTTTTGTTCGGTACAAATACGTTTTATGAATTTGTACCTATACGTAATAATTGATTGTGGCGATTATAAAATAAAGAAAAAAATATTCCTAATATTATAAAGACTGGTTTGTTTTATTTATTTTTTTTTCCCCCAGAGTTTTTGTCGCACCGCTCTATTCGTTTTATTAAAGTTATTTATTTTTTTTATCGCGATTTCCGTGTTCGCAGAAAATTTGTTCGAAATCTTACGTTAAGAACAAACGAGGTGCTCGACGAGCAACAACGACATTTTGGAAAAAATTTTAAATGTTTTTTGTTTTTTTTTTTTCTTACTTTTATTACTTTCTGAACGAATGTATATTTTTTTTCGTAAAACCGCGTGCCGAACATACCATTTCTCGTAGCTTTAGACTCTTCGAAATGCCCATAAAGAATAAAAAAAAATATAAAACCACTGTTTTTCATAAAACAGTAAAAAAGTGACGACGAAAACAACTAGCCGGCCGCGTTCGAAAATATAACGCGAAATCGATAATTATGGAAATCAATCGACGACTCTTATAAGTAATCCGTCTCGTAAATTATATTCGAAACTCGAATGCGCGTTTGACTTAATAAACGTCTTGCGAGTATTCTCTACAATACCAAAGGGGAGACATTTTAAAATGTTTCGTACAAAGTCGATTCCTTCGTTGAAGGTTCGTTTTAAATTTTATCGAAATAATAACCGGCTGTTCGTGCCGCCCGTATAAAACACGAAACGTTTAAAATTGACGGTTATTTTTTTGTCGATTTTATTAAGAACGACATCAGTTTTACAACGACCGCGTAAATAATTAGTACGGATTATTTTTTTATTAAACTATCGTTTGTAACGATTGTAAATACAACAAATATTATCTGTACTTTCATTTTTTGATCACTTAAACGTGTGAAACAAAAACACCTGTCGCTAAACAGCATCGGCTACCACTCGTGCACCAGCGCACATTGAGTTCCGGAGTAACAAAAAAAAATCAAACACTTACCTGTATTACCATATTAAATCTTTACTCGTAAAAAGACCTTGGGCACGACGATTTTAAGGATTTATTTTATGGGCGACTTGTTGATTTCGATTTTAATTTTAATCACTTAATGAGTTTATTTTCGAATTTGTTTTTACTCTTTTAACTCTCTGAAAAAGTAGCTACTAGTAAGGAGACAATTTCAAAAGAAAATACGAGAAAACAATTTTTTTTGAAGCGGAGGAAACGTCGTAGACACCATTAAAACCGCACGTGAACTTTATTTTTAGTCAAGTTACTTTTTTTTATTTGTCGGTTCGCGTTTTAATGAATTAAAGCTTAATGTTTTAACCTAACTTGACTTTTTCAATCGACTTAACTTGACGAGTTGCAAAAAAATTTAAACTTGCCCTCGTGTCTGTTCCGAGAGCAGTGCACATTTCCCGAGTTGGCCGCTCAATAATCAAAATTTCAAAAAAACGTTTCAAATGAACCATATAGGCGCCCCATCTCGGATCAATTATAATTTATCTTTTATTATACGTTAAAATCGGAGCAGTTTTTCGATACCAAAACATTTGATCACAGGAAAACAAAACAATACATCCTTCGCTGACGCTCGGAATCTGAAAATTTTCGGCCTATTACGCACTTTGAAAAAATGAGTTCGCGATTCGGCTTAAACGCTTTGAAAATGTCCATGAGATCATTTCGTCGCGATGCGCATTCGGTCGAGCGTATTTTTAAACAAAAAAAAAATTGGATAAAATTTACTACTTTGTGTCGGCGCGTTTTTTATGTGTATATATTTTATTTTTTTCCCGTACAATTTTCAGCCTCATCCGGCACAACCGGACACAAGGCGATCCGGTAAATTTAAAAAAAGAAAACGTCGGAATTATTCCATCGCTTTATTATTTAGTTGAGTAGGTACAACGAGTTTCGCAGTTATAATACCACGCGAGACAAGACACCTTGAAAGTACATAATATCATTGGTGTACTAATATTAATTTGCATACTCGTACAACATTGTACGTATTTTAACAACAATCAATATATGCGTGCTATATAAATGAATTACTACTGTACGATACGTTCACGGAAACGGATGCTTGAGTTCAACTACGAAAAAGCATTACGACCGTAATAACACAATAATTATTACTGTGCGGACCGATTTTTTCGGGTTTTTCGAATGTTTGGACGGTAATCATTCCGAAATAAAGTACCCGCGGTGGTGTATCTTATAATTTTTTTTTTTTTTAGATTCTGAGCGAGGAATGTATTTTTTTTTCGACTTTTTTCCGGAGACCAACACGTCATGTAGCGCACGGTTTTTTTTTTGAAGAACGCAACTTAAAATCCGTTGCCGACACATTTTTCACCGGCGAACAATTCAAAATATAACGTCATAATAAACTATGTCTACATCGAAATTCAACGAATAATTTGACATTTTCCCTGCGCTTTACCGCCGCGTGTTGTTTTGTGCAGACGACATTATCGTTGTTGGCGTAAATAGACCGCGGACTGCTATTATTTAATTTTGTTGTTTTTTTTTCCTCTCCACACATTATTATTATTAATTTGTCGATTTAAGGCGGGTTTTCAATCGTTGTATTATTCGTCGCTATGACAGTGGCAGTATTCGAACCGGGATGTTTAATTTGTCAACAGTTTTTATTAGGTATTTTTTCCAATAGAACGGTAAAAAACTAGCGGCCTCGAGTAAGTAAACGTAATATTGTGTGTACGGTAAAAATATCGTTTTATAACTCGACGTGGTATTATAAGTAGGGGAACCCTGTAACAAAATTATAGGGATTGAATGAGGGAGGATAAAAGGTTTAATAAATAAGACGCGCGGGTATGACCGATTTTCGAAAAATTTCCGACTTGAAGCGACAAAAAAAAAAAAAACAAGGTTGTAAGAGCGAAAGAAGTTTTGTTGGATTATCGAATTCGCCACGAAAATAACGATCCTGTGCGATCCTTCGAGCGATTTATCAAATCCGCGGGATTTCAGCGCGTATTCAAACAGACGTTTTTGGATCTTGTCACGTTCGAGCTGCTAAACAGACTAATAATAATCGCACTTTATATCTAGTTTTGTTAGCAACACAAGGTTACACCGATTTTGCGATCTGCATATATGCAGATTTTTTTTTTCTGCGTATTTACTTACCTTTGTAGATTTCTTCTATCTTGTGAAAACCAACACGTTTTAAACTACTAACACGCATTATAGTATACACCCGACGACTTAATCAACAGAGTTTTTATAAAGTACGTATCAATCATAGCACGCTATTGGTATTTAAATTTTAATCATCGACGCTGCTATTATACAAAAAAAAAAAAAAAACCGACACCGACGTCGTTTATAATTAAATTTGTGTCGTATTTATTTTTTAAACTGAATAATTATACTTTATGGCTAACTAATGTTCGGTACATTATATTGCTTTGTTGTTGCGTCACACTCTACCTGTGATTAATTTATCGGGCCAGTGATTATTAATTTCTAGAATAATAATTGATCTCCGATGCCTTTCTGTTGTTTGTTGACATCGATCGAATAAATTAAGAAGAAGAAAAAAACTCGAATAAAATACCATTATCGCGATAATAATATTGCGTCGCAAACGTCGTTTGCAGGAGCCGGTAACGCGAGTACGCGAACTATTTTTCACGTGCAATTAGAATTTGTTTTTTAATTTTCAAGTTTTTTTTCCCCCGAGGAAAATCATTCCTGTTTTGTTCGTTTCGTCGTAAACGCGTTCGGCTAAAACGCGTAATTTTGTCCCGTGTGAAGGTCAAAACTCTATTTGTAAGCAGTAATAATAAGCTGTGTGCAGACGAAACATCCAAACACTGTATTTCCAAGCCAAAAAGAGGTACCCTATTCGGAGAATTCCCGGATTTAAAAAAATGGATTCTTTTACAGCAACTAATAATTTTTAATTTTAAAATTGCATCGGCTACGTACACGCAAATTGTACGATCTTCCCGACGTGTCCGACGCACACCGAAGTTTAATTTTATCGCGGGACTTTTTCCGCGAGCGAATGTTTTCATAACGGCATTTCAAAAACGTTTTACGAATTCGAAATGTCAGCGATCGGCACGGTTAAATGATGTTGTTTTGGATAACAGATTTCACTTAAAAAAAAAAAAATGCTTCATGACTAGAAAGAACAAAACATATTATTGCCTGTAGAGATATTTTCAAATCTATACATTACAAACACGCTAGAATACGATATCCTATTTTTTCCACGTACCGACCCTTATTGTAACATTTGGATCGTTTTTAGAAAATTATTCCGAAACATTTTCGCAAACATAATTATTATTATTATTGTAAATTATGCGCAGTGCAAGTGAAGGTTACACGTTAGGGTTACCAAACCATGAGTAACGTAAGTTTTATACCCGTGTGGTAACCGATATTGCCAAATATTCATGATAATACGGAGCTGTGCAACGATGACGTTATATTCATGCATAATCATTAAAATATATTTTAATTCGTCTGAACTTAACTTTGCGATTTTTTTTTTTGCCTTTCTAAGCCACTCGTTTCTATTACAAAACATCGGGCTCCGGTCACATTACAACCGCAGTCGTACTGCACATTGTGTCTGACGTGGTTTTTTTTTTGTTTGGGAATGAAAAAAGAGCCCTAAAAGAGGGTCTTAAATTTTATCTGATTTTTACCGATAACAGTTTGTAAACGAACAAACATATCCATGGTATATAATAGCTGCAAATTTATATTTTGAACAATTAATGAAAACGTGTGCATTGAAAAAAAAAGCCGGGATCACTCTGGGAGTGGCGACTACGCTTTGGGTACGTGACTGGTTCGGAAGTTGAAACGCGTTATTTAATATCTGAGAGCAATGATAAACATTCGGAAAAACGACTTTGGCCCAACTCAGTTGTCAAAAATGTAATATCATGTAGATACGTCCCGGTAACTTTTTTGAGAATTTCAAAGTTTCATACTTGGCTCAAAAATTTTCGAAATCACTTGAAACCTGTACACCTTACACGTATTATCTAAGAGTATCAACTGGTTCCGATCGTACATATTTCGGGTGGCGCCGAAAAACTAAATCGATACGTCAAAAACGCGTTCGCCGTAATTTCTGTTTCTCCAAGTTTATCATTGGTTTCGTGACGGTAACTTATTCGATTTCAAACAATTTGAGACCCCTGAAAGTACCGTATAATCAGAGTTCAGTGACATTGAAAATCGGAGCATTTCTTATACCCTATGAGTTGTACACAAAAAAAAAAAATTCTTCGCTGGGCTCAGAATCTAAAAGCGATGTCAGTGTTGTTTTTTTTTTTTTAAATAATTAACTAACAAAATCTGAATTTTATAGGGAAAATAATGGTTTATCCGGTTTTCGAGTTGTATAATGATGTTGAAACTTAAAAAAAAAAACAACATTACTTCGTCTGCCCTTGATTTATTTAGAATTTGTTACTTACTCTGGAAACAATACGTAAGGCCAGTCGCTATTTCGAAATTTAATTAAAATATCGTTGTTTTTATCGATTCGAAGGTAAAATGGTCTTGAAAAAATCCCCCTACAATATTATTATAACCACGGTACTAAAATGAACTTTTTTTTTATAAAAATTATTTTTTAAAAATTTGTATTGGTCTACGTACTATTTTAATCCAATTTCAACTCCGATGTAGTAATTTTCATTCCTTTTATTACATTTGACGACGGCGGCAAACGGAAAAAAATATTTCTCAAAAAACTTGAAAGTTAAAATTACTATACGATATCCTACGTCCTATCAGTCGATAAAAACAACATATAATGTTGAGGCTGTCGACGACTTTTTTAAACTTTTTAAATTAAGTTAATTGAAAAAACAATTGAGTCAAAAGTAAATGATTTAATATTTTAAAAATTAAAAGTTAACTAGCAAAAAAATGTTAACTTAACTCAAAATTAGGACAATAATTTTTAATTCACTCGGTTTCGCACCTAGTACGACATTTTTTCCGCTTCAAAAAATAATTGATTTTGTGTTTTCTTTTGAAATTTTCTTCTTAGTAAAAAAAAAAAAAAAAAAACAGTTTTAAAACAAAATGTTTAAATGTTACAGATTAACTTAAATAGTTAACACGTTGAATCAAAATGAAAATTAACGAACCAAGTCAAAAATGTTAACGAAAAACGCAACTGTACCAACTATTAATTCAATTTAATTTCACTTTTTAACTTGATTTTGACTTTTAACGAGTCCAACTTTGATGATGTAATATGCTATCAGATAAATTTTCGAATATAATCTAGAGACGTGAATTTTTTTATTTTAGATTCTGAGGGGAGCAGGGAAGCTAGTGGTTTTACAATGATGTTTATTTTGTTATTTTTTTTTATACTGTTTACTAAAATTCTACCATAAAGAACGCACTGATGTCTACACACGGTACCTTTTCTTTTAGCATTTAGGATCAAGATGGTACTTTAAACAGATATTTTTTTTTTTTCAATAGTTTTTTAACGCGACGGAAAAAATCACCGAAAAATTTAAAAAAAAAACGCTAAAAACGGCTTTTTGGGCAATGACGCGTACAGTTATTTCTCCGTAATTTTGAAAATAATCATTCTGTTAACTTGAAATTTTCAACGAAAATTCATCTTTGTACTGTAAAACTACGAAAACATTTTCAAAAAGTTTCATTAAATTTTAGGCGACTTTTACCTATTTTCGTGCAACTGATACTAAAATCGTGTTAACTCCTCGTATAAACATGTCCAAATGGTTTGAACAGATTATTTAAATTGAGATTTTTTACACGTGTGTACGTTTTTTTGGAATTTTCGGACCATTCTTATTGTTTTAACAATAACGTAGGTATATTTACTAGAAAACTGAGCTCGCTCAGAATCGTGTTTTTGAAGGCAATGAAATTCATCGTTGCTTCGGATAAATATAATGCGTCTGAACCACAACTTATAAATTATAGATACCCGTCAAACCACCGTTTGGTATGCGAGGCTACGCAACTGCCTGCGCAACTGCCTATTCGTCCGAGAAAATTTCAATAAATTTAATATCGTTTTATTTTAATTTTTTTTTTTTTTTGCATCTCAACTCGTTGTGACGTCACGCGTTTTAACGACTTTACAGAATGAACAAAAAACTGGTTAAACAAAACGTTTTACAATAATATGTAGGCAATGACCCGGTGCGTAAACGCGAGTTTTAAATTTATACATACAACCGTATGATAATATCGTGTATTATTATTAGTTCTTCGCCGCGGGCGGACGTAATTATATATGTTTTCATCGTCGATCGTGTGAAATCTGATCGAGTTTTGGCGAAACGACGACTGCCTACAACCGAAGCTTTGGAAGGAAAAAATATTCGACGAAAATTTGTGAGAAAAAAAAAAAATTAACGATAATAAGAACCGACGTAAAAATAGGAATCGATAACTCGGCCAGTCGTAGTTTGATGTCTTCGTTAAATCCGTAAACATTCAAAAAGCCTAACCAGAAAATTTACCAAAAAGAACGAAACGAGAAAGGACGCGCACGTCGCTTGTCCGGGGTAAAAATTGTAAAATTATTGCAAATCAACCTATTTGTAAAACTGTAAATTTTCTTCCTAGTAACAAATCGATTCTATAACTTTCTACCTCGTAACGTGACAGCGGGGCGGCGTTGTATAATTTTTATCCTGGACAAGTGTGTCGTACGGACTTGTTTTGTACCTATAGTGTCATTGTTTCTTTTTAGCTGTTTCTAACAGTAACAACGGCCGATTTTTTTTTTTTTTTGGTAATTTGTATTTTTAGCGTCCGTCCCGCAATTCAGTGCTCAACCATTTGACACCAGCTATTTCGCCATGTTAAATCTCAAACTCTGAATTCAAAAAAAATTCAAACTCTGTTTGACAGAACCCGAACTATCGGAAAAACTTGAAACACCGACCTCACGTAAGCGTAAGATCTCCGACACACCATACCTATACGGTTTCTGACTTTTCCACGACATCGTGTTTTCATCTTTGTGTGCGGAATTTCAGCTCGATGGGACAACGGAAAGTCGGTCAGTTCGACTGAACGGGTGTAACAGTTGTAACTTTTGCATTTTTGAATCGCTATAGCTTTTAAACCACAAGTGGTAGGACCTTGAAATGTTATGACGTCTTTCGACATTCTTAAAATGATACATTTAGATATTTTTTGAGAACCCACTTTTAGCGCCCGTCATTATTGTATTGATCGTTTCTTGTGTCGATTAATATGTTCGACGAGCGCAATAGTATTTTACAAACGACGATATTATTATTGAAGCGGTGCGATAAAAAAACTAATGCGTACCTATAAAACAGTAACGAGTAGGGAGTAGAAAAATCGTCGTGTTATTATATTATCCGACGGTCGAAAAAAAGAAATTTCTCATTGCTCTGTGAAAATAACGTTTCATAATATTTTATATCCGTACCGAACCGGTTCTGCGTTGTACATTATCGTACAGTAGTATCGTTGAAAAATCAATAATTTTTACGCGCAACCGTATCGGCATTATAGATGTCGAAAGTCGGTATTATCGTGGCACGACGCGAAAATCAATCGATTTATTACAAACAGGTTGACCGTCACGGGATCGTCGTTATTGTTTAACAACGCGAGAGACGACGGTCTGTCGAACGAAAAAATCCGAAAATTAATTATTCCGCAAGAAAAAACTGGTTCGGATCATCCTTTTGTGCGTAGGCGCGCATTTTATAATTGCTATTATCATTATTATGTATGGTTTTTGCCGAGAAACGATTATTCGAAACGAGCGAAAACCAGACGAACAAAAACTAATATTGTTTGCGAAAAATCTAAAAACACCAGACCGCCGCCGAGTCGAAACCGCCGTGCGCGGGTATACGAATAATAGTGCTACTGAGCACCACGCTTTGCTCCGAATTTAAAAAAATATATACCCGATACGTTTTTTTTTCCAGCCGAGTCGGCGGTATAGTTAAAAGGCAATAGGTGTTAATATAATAATAATAATACAGTCGATCGGACAGACTTATCGAAACGAGTGAATGGGACGACAGCAGGTTTCATTTCGATTTTTTTCCCGGTACACCGTTTTCGCATTATCTGGCGCCCAGAAAAGCAATGTCCCCCCAGCGCTGCTTCGTACAATGCGATGTGCGTTTTTTTCTACGTGCTGATGATTTATACGAATTCGGCGCCAGTTCGGTGTGATCGATCGTGTGATAAAACTTGTGATAAACGTCGACTTTTCCGCGACGTACCTGCGTTTTCGGTGTCGAGGAAAAAAACTATCGTCGACGACGACGAACGAAACCGTCGTTACCGTCGGGTGTTACACACGAGACAAAACAATCGACGTAGTGTGTTAAAAAACATAAATCGTTAAAAAACGATCATACTCGTCGGTCAGGTCTATCGATACAATAAAAACCACTGTTTCGTAGTGATTTTAAAACACGTAAAGTGTATCACTGTAAATCGCGCGAAAGTACGGTGAAAAAATTGATATTTTTTTTTTTAACTTTTCATCAAAAATGATGTCATTTAGTAGAAATTACCAATATCGCTTCAGACTACGATTACACTTGTATTTTCACAGAACATCAAAGACCAGAACAACACTAAGAGTTCGAGAACCGCATAGTGATTCATAAATGCATACTGATTTATTATTTTTTTTCGTTAAACCCAACGAAAATAAAAGCCGGGATCACTTTGGTAGATAGCGACTACGCAGCTTTGGATGGGTCACTGGTGTAGGAGTCGCGATTCGAACGCGTTATTTAATATCCGAAAGCAATAATAAACAATTATTGCTTTCGAAAATACGATTCTGAGCGTGCTCGTCCCGGTAAAAACCAAATTTAAAATGGTCCGAAAATTCCAAAAAAAATTCACATAACTACGTGTAGAGAACATTGATTAAAATAGCGCGTGAAAATTTCAAACCGTTTGGACCGTTATTTGTGAGGAGTTACTACGATTTTGATATCAGTAGCGCACGATAGTTTCATTGTTAAAACCGAATTGCACCGTTTTTTAACACTTTTTTAGCGCGCGCGTTCGGCATCTATATCGGGCGGATTTTTATGAAATTTCTTCATCAAGATGAATTTTGTTTTACGTAACGCGTTTTAATTTCGATTCTTAAATAACAATAATTTCTGTGGGTTACAAAAATTTTTTCTATATAATAATAGTCGAAGGTATGACCGATTTTCGACCATTTTCCAAACGATCAAAAGCAAAATTGTCACTACGGGTTTTCAAAATCTTTCATACGTACGTGTCGTTAACCTCGTGTTAGAGCCTCGAGACTTTTTTGTCGAAATCACTCGGACCAAACGTGTATTTTGCCTATTTCGAAATCGCGCAAAAGTGTCGGCTGGTGGTTAATTTGGAAGTTATGGCCGAAAAACTATTTATCGCAAACATTTTATCACTCTTCAAACAACAATAACCGACTGACTATAATGTGGTCGCGCGGGTGATTTGACGGAGTATAGAGCGACCACGCTTTGGGTGGGCCAATGGTTTGGAATTGGTCGTTCAAACGCGTATTGTACTACGTGTTTTGAAAGTAACGACGATCGTTCATCGTGCCCGTTGAATGAACCGACCTCAGTTAATACAGTATGTGCACTCGTCCTGGTAAAAAAAACCGAACTAAACGTAAAATTTCAAAAATCGTATTTAGTTTTATAATAGTCGTATTCAGCAGTTTTATTCAGATAAATGGGCGAGATAAAAAAAAATTATAAAACGTTTGTAGATGCGAATACCTACCGATTCGCTCGTTTCGAGTCGAGGCCAGATTACACACACACGCGCGCGCGCGGTCGTTTCGCGTCGTCGTCCCATCGAATAAAAAACGAGCGCTCGGTGCTCGTTTTTATAACAATATGATAAATAGGTATTTTTTAAGTCGATGAACCGCTAAAAATAACCATCGCGATGACGTTCAAGTGTAATGTGTGTTTTAAAAATACAAATAAATACGTGGTTTTTTATTTATTTTTTTGCAAGACAAAAACGAGACGCGTACCACGAGATATTGAAATTGTTCGTCCGCACGCGGCGATTCGGAGTCCGTTCCGATGTGCGCACTTTTCGGTATTGTCACGCCGTTTCGCGGTCGCGTTACCTAACCGTTTTTATCGATTTATAATCGATCTGTAATAAAATATTGGCTCACGATTACAATTATCGTAGATCGATATCAACGAGAGTAAAAAGAAATATAAATAAATTCGCAGCGCGGTGGTGTCCGACTGAATCGGGCCGTCATACGTTTATTATCCCCAAATATGAGAACGTTTATGCGTGAAAATCGAAAAATAAACGAAAAGTGACCAATTCACGATGGTTTTCCGTCTTAAACTGAAAAAAAAAACCGGGATCATTCCAGGTCGCGTGGGTAATTTGAGTGGCGACTGTGCGCTTTGGGTGGGTCGCTGGTCTGGACGTTCGATACATAATCAAATAACAATAATGCCGTGGCTATACGCGGTAGGAAGTATACATTTTTAAAAGTTTTAATTTAAAAAAAAAAAAAACCAAAGCCACCCATACGTTTCTGAGTTTAAAGATCGAAATGATAAAAAAAAAAAAAAAAAGATTTAGCTAAAAGAAAAAACCAATACGTTTGTGCGGCCACACTCAGAATCTGAGAGAAAAAATAAAAAGCTTCAGGTCACGCCCGCAGTATTATCCGAAACGCGTATAAAACGGTTCATGTTTCTCAGGAGACTGTGAACTAAAACATTTAATCGGATTTAAGATTAATTAAAAGTCTATGTTTATTGTACACGCGACCCACGCCGGGCTGTTAAAACGTTTCCGAATGTTCAAAGTGATCAATATGAAACGTGTAATATTTTCTGTTCGCGGAATTCCGAATAGCGCGATAGCCTTGAATATTGTTTTTTGTTTTTCAAACGTTCAACCGGAAAAATTACACCTAATTGAGTGTCATGTTAAAGTTGTTTTACAACGGTTGTACGATTTCCAAAAATTTTTAATAAAATATACCGTTTTAGCGTCAACAAAAAATGTAATTTCACTATTTTGATCTCGTTGCGGTGTGCTCGTACGAATTCGACGCGCGTCGTACCGATATTGTCCGCAATCGGGCTTTGGAAGAACATTTTTTTCAAACCATTTGAAACGTAAGTAGGTATATTGTGTACTCGAGTAATTTAAAAATAATAATACACAACGTAAGTATTCCAAATATTTTTGAAATGCATTTAAAAAACGTTTTACGTTTCGTTAATTTACTTGTTATGAATACGGTGTAAATTCACGTAACAACGATCTGTCAACGTTATCGTGGTAGAAATTCGAATAAAAGTTGTGATTTATACCGAACTGCCGCGAAAATAATGGCGAATCAAAAAAAAATATAATATTTTTTTTAAACTTACAGTTTACGAAACCCAAATATATTAAATATAAAAGGAACAGTATTTCAAATGTTTCAAAAGGGTACTCGAAAAGCGTTCGGAACAAAATAACTGTCGAATACTTTATTAATCGCGATTCTACTCATGTCCGCCTGCATCGACGTTCGTAAAAAAACAAAAACAAATTTACGATATTTATCAATTTATCGCGATACATGATTGATTTTACTAGGATGTTAACAACTGTAATAGTGAAGTTACTATAAACGTGCATTAGAAACTAATACAATCGACTCCTATACCAGTGATAGGTACTTTTAGATTTGTGCGTAGATCAGACATGACGTACTCTGGGTAATCATTGTGAAAAAATATTACGAATGTGAGTAAAAAACAACTTCATTCGGGAAGGAATAATTTAATGCTATTACTCGACTACAGAAAGTAGGGTCGCTAATGAAAGTTGAATGGTCTTATAACTAGCCGTGGTCTTCAATCTAAAATAATATTACATCCGAAACAAACTTCTCAGTAAACGCTATAAGATGACATTCGGAGGGGTTGTAAACGTAACTGAAATCAAACTTTGTAGAAATGTGTTGTGATCACAGTGGGTGTGTCTCAACTACTTACTCTTTGACGTTCACAGCGACCGTCGAGGGACCTAACCTATAAATTTCTTCCCAGCTGTCGACGTCTCGAAAATGACCCAAAGTGTTCTGGACGTAAAATCAACCCAAATAATGTAATCACAGTAAATCTTTATCGTAAAAAAACTATAACGTTACTTACGTTAGATGTTATTTACAGAAAAATGAAAAGACGATATCAATTTAAATAACGTGTGAATATTTTAAAATGTCCTACCGATTATAATGGTTTCGGTTTCAATTCGATTGGACAAATACTTGCCGCTCCAGCGAACTTCTTTTTATAAATTTGTGTGTTTTCGGACTGTTACTCGCAAAATGTGTAAAATTCCAAAGTTTTTTTTTTGGATAAAATATATAACTTAAAGCCAATGTCGACTTTTTTGTAGTGTTCGATGTTAAGATCAGAGATCGTAATTTCTATACGAAAACTTCAAATGTTCGCAGTAAAATTCTTGATTCGTTTTCGGGGTATTACTCGAAAAGTGAGCAAAATTTAAAAAATTCTAGGACCTATCCGTTTTAGGATTCTATCACCGCGTGCAATAAAAAAACAAACCTAGCGGAAAAGTTACTGATTTTAATATTTCAAAATGTTCACCGTAAAATTCACTAAAATTCCCAGTTTTTTTTTTTTTGATTTTCGGAGTATGAAAAAACATCATCGTAAAAACATTATACATTCTTCACTGCGCTTATCAGAATGAAAAATTTGAAAAACCGTGCTCGTGCGATAAGTTCCCCAGTAGAACGTGTAGAGTTATGTATGCTCGCGGTGTACGTTATTGTAGTAACCGGATACGGTGTAAAACGAGTGACTAGTTCGTTTTGTTTTGTTTTTTTACACTGCACTCCTGAAAAGAGTCGAGATAATGAAAATTATAAAAAAATATTAAGATTGCAGTAACTATTCGAATCAGATAAAATTGGTATAAGGACTGCTCAGCTGCGTTACAGGTGTACGTGTATTAATAATACCGCGAACAATAAAAATAAATGCCAATTATATACGACGAATGATATTTTTTATACGTTTTTTTTTTTATTTTATTCAATCTTTAACCGTGAAACTAACAAGGTAAACTCTGTCCACGTCGTCACACTAGTTCGTTAGTGTAATAATGATTGGTATTAACGAGTAATTATGTATAGTTTTTCTTTCGTTATAAGTTCGTTATACGCAGCTATCGACGTTTCCAGAAATGTACATCATACCTGGTATTATATATTCCGCTCCCTTTTGTTTAGCGACGATTGTGACATTTCACTATCGCATATGCGGTTTTTCATTGTTTTCTAGCGAATTTTTACAGCATTCCAAATTCGCTTGAACATTATACTCGATATTGTCTTACGTATAAAACTATACAACCGTAAGTTCGTAATATCGACCTAGCGTCGTTGGGAAACGTTTAACACGGTTGGGGCACGAAAAAGAAATCCGCCATTTTTGGGGTAGAGTGGGTAAGAAAAAAGTTCACTGCTCCGAATGGCATATCGGACGGCTTGGTGCGCGTATCGTTTAAAAAACTGTTCTAAAGTATTTGGCAAACAAACTGAAATAAATTGTTCCACAATTCGGTCCGGTTTCCCGACGACCTGTTGTGTGGAAATGTCAACAGTCGTTCGTTTTGAATTTATAACACAAAATATTATAATTATTGTGTTTCAAAACAGCTTCATAAGTCTTACACGAAACGTGGATCGGAGTGTAACGTGAATAATACTTATAAGGATGAGAAAAACAAGGTCGATATTGATTAGACATGTAAATATATTAATTCGATTACAGTGTTACGCGGAAAAAATAAAACTTAAAAAGTGAAAATACAGTTTTCGCGTGGAGAGCACGGTTTTTTTTTTTTTTACCATTTTGAGCAGTTGTCGAATACGGTCGTTTGTCAATTATTGTTGTTAAACAGCTGTCACGCCATATATATAATCATGTGCCACGTTACAATACAGAAAAGCGAAAAATGAAAATAACGATTTTGTATTGTACTAAAAAAGAAAAAAAAAACGAATTTAAATATCTGTAAATTCGGTGCGAACCCGACACGATAGTATGCGATAAAGAAGTGTGCGTCGCGTCCCGGTGAAATAATTAAAAAACGTGAAAAGTAAAAAAATGACAGTTCTGTTAATCGCGAAAAATCTACGTGCGTTAACGTCTTTTGCGGATCGTGAAGGTACGACATGTAATATGCTGCGTACATCCGAGTGTTTTATACAAATCGCGTCAAAAAAGTTTAAAAATAAAAAATTAGAATTTCTTCGAGTTACAATATACATTACGTGATTGTAATTCGTTAGCGCACAAAACTTTATGTTAAAAACACTTAACCGATGAGACGCGAACAGAATGGATTTTTTTTTTAACGTTTAAGTGCTGTTAAAAAACGTCGATAGTCGGTTGGTTTTTGTTTTTTATACATTTACACACGTCGTTATCCTATTAAAAAAAAACCCCGTATTTGTTTTCTCCAGAGTTCGAAACGAGCGTATGGTCAGAACGGGCGGAATACGCAGAAACGTGAGACGGTATTTTCGACCGTTTTTCACCGTCGGAAACGTCTGCAAATTTACCACTTGTCGATAGCTTTCGGCTCGCTGGATTTCCGTCTCGAGTAAAAAAAAAAAACCATTATTATAATACTATATATACGCCGAGGTCGATATCATCGCGTTCGTCGTTGAATGCTGCTGACCCGCGTCCCGCTCGGAATCGCGTTTTAACTGCAGCTCAGTTTCTGCAGAAACGCTGCACCGCAAAATATGGCCGTACAGTAACAATAACGATCGTTGTAAACGCGCGTAGGACGCGCGGAATCGTTTTATAAATTCGTTTCCGGAAACCGACACCCGGCGCGGACGACCTTGTAAAGCGATTCGTATTTTATTCACAAAATTGGCTTCTTCGAGACGCGAAAAAAATAAACGTCCCGTAGTAATAATTATTATTGTTGTCAGATTTACCGTCCGTGGACGTATGATATTAATTATATACATTACCGCGAAACGATGTAATCGCGTTATGCCCCGAAATCGTCGCCGTAAGAACACGATTCATAACACACGTATAATAATACTGTTTCGGTACACACGTATAATTTTCCGCGGTGTTTTGACGAGAAACTCAAACGCAAAAAAAAAAAAAAAAACGGTACATTTTATTTCGAAATGTGGTGTTTACATCCGTAAGACGCACTCGTCTTTTTCTTCTTCTTCTTCCTGGACTCGTGAACGCCTCTCCGCCTCTCGCTCTTTGTCCAAAAAACGCGTCACTGATCGTATTTTTCGACAAATTTTTAGATTTTCGTACGCCGCTTTGCCTCGTTTTTTACCTCCGATCGTTCGTGAACGTCAATTCAAATCCGACCTACGCAGTCCAGTCGGTTGAAAAAAAATAAATAAAAGATTAAAAGTCGCGTCGGTCGTATCCGTCACGTCGATTCTATATAGGTGGAACTGAAATTTTCCAGCAAAATTTTAAATTTTTTCCATTTCGATGATAATATTGGTATAATTCGGCATAAATTTCGCTCCGGTCGACAGTGATTTTCAACGAAACTAAAAATCGTGTTTGGCAAAAAACAAATTTTTAATTGACCGTGCAACGAATAGTATATTAGTGGGTTATTATAATTGCTATCAAAAACTACCACTGACACGTATGAAACGCACACGAAACTCGAAAAACGTCAACAATCAAAAATAATTGTAAAAGATCAAAAACTACGTGAAAAAACCTCTCGACGGTAACAACTGTCGAGCAGCACGTATCGTGACTAATCGTGTTTGTATAAAAACGAAAAAAAAAGAATTGCAGGTTCAAAACTCGTTTCGATTATATTGGATACAGATATCATGCTCACAAATCTGACTTAATTAAAAAATTGGCGATAAAAACTTGTTGCAAAACACTAGTTATTATTATGGTCGCACTGACAAAACGAATTTTTAAGCGCGTAATCAAACGAGATCGACTATATAGTGGATAATAATAATGATAATTTATTACCATACAGGTACGAATTGCGTTTGAATCAAAATAAGTGGTTTTTCGAGAAAAATTTGTTGTTTTTGAATAAAAAAAATAAAAACGAATTAATACGGAAGTCATAACGCGAATATTATGATGAAATTTTAACGAACGCCGTATAAATACGATTATATTATAAAGATATCTCATTAATATTAATATCTTCTATTATTCTTATGCTGTATGGACACTATCTCGCCTGTGCTCGGCTAAAATGTTTATTTTAAACCAAAGTACAACACGTTTGGCCCCAAATAATATCGTATTTTTTTTCTCTGACATATATAACGAACAGGCGCCTGGGAAATGCGTTTGCATCGTATTTTTTATGAAGTCTTCAAAAAATAGCAGAGTAAGCTTAAAATTCAGAGATCTCATTTTTAAAATTGTGTTTTGCATATTTTTTTTTTTGATTTTAACGCCGTTTGTATGCTTTTAAAGATTATTTTGCATTTTTACCAGTTTTTCAATTTGAATCGATCATTTTTTTAGCGCATTTTCATACGCGCTTTAAAATCCCGGCACTGCAGGTGGTAAACACGCGTTTAAAATAAAAACCAATCCGAAAATAACATTTCAACAGTTATAACGATTCGTTTACAACGCTGATTCTTACATCAGCTTCAACGTAGAGAATAGAGACACCAACCTGAAAAAAAAAAAGTTATAAATCGTGGTGAAATCTTGTACGAGAACAACGACTGTTAGGTACGAGATGTCACCGGCAGTTGTTCTAACGTAATTACGATGATATATTTGATCGCGTTTGTTTTTTGCTGCGTCTAAAAAAACATCAACGAACAATACGTTGCCATATAAATTGTAATACGTAGGAAGCACACTATTAACGCGAGAAATTCGTTTTCGGGGTATCAATTCTTCAAGGCACATGCCTGAACTCGGAAAATCTTTTACAATAGACGTTTCAACGCGTGATATACACCACACTATTCAAGCTATCGCGAAGAATTCGAATTTTACACAAACTACTAGACAATATAATAAGTACAACGACACGAATCCCATACGATATTCAAATGTCAACACCCGAAAGAAACAAAAATCGGTGAACAGTAGTAGGTATAGACAACGTTATATTATACGTTAATCCGCGGAGGAAACGACACTATCTAATGGAACTTTACACGCAAAATCGTATAAAAGAACGTTTTTTTTTTTTTAATAAAACGAGAAACGTTCGTTAATGTGTCACGGGACCATAGCGTATTGGATTCGAAAAAAAGACCACAGCGATCTCGTTGCGATCGTTCCTGTTGTGAAAATTTATATTAAATTTCCGACGGTAAAAAATTAGCGTTCAAAATTGTCAAAAGGTTTTTATTCGGCTCCAAAACGGTAAATATCGAACGCAGACGAATCTTCTAGTTTTCGGAAAACGATATAATACCTACGGAATATTGATGATAAACGTTTCACGGGACATTCAAAGAAACGAATATAATTTCTCGCGGACATTTCTGCGTCGGCGGATAATAATAATTGTTATACCACGTTCGTAATACGGTAACGATAACGCGTAGTAACACTGAGGTTAGCGCAATGACGTGTGCAATAACAAAAATCTCGTGTGTTTTTTTTTTTGCGTAAATTTATCGTAATAATCGTCGTTGCGTCCGTCGCGGCACAAGATCGAGAGATAAAAATAAGAAAAAACAACTTTGAACAAACGCGAGGAAAAAAAACCGATCAGGCAACACGATTTCACCTCCGATTCGTGATATTGTACGGAAATATTTTGTAACTTTTTCTGTTATTCTCGCGGATCTGCGAAAAGGGCGCTTTTTCGGATACTATAAACGACGGGTAGGTTGCTTTCGAACCCACCCGATGACCGTGGTAGTTAGCCACCGTCAAACTGGACCTAGGTGGTTTTTTTTTTTTACAAGTATAACATTTTCGATCGTGTTATACGGCCGAGTTTGTTTCGGCGACGGTTTTTTTTTTCTTCTTTTTTTCGACAAGTTTTTAGAACGGCGCAAAAACTGGCTCCCGACGTGCGGCGCTCCTTAGACGTTTTCGAATACACGTTCCGCGATCGGTGACGAATTCACGAGTGCGGTTTTGTCTCGGTTTAAACGTTTCAAGTGCCGGCGGATACGGACTTCCTATTTCGTAATATTTTCCTTGTGCACGAGGAAAATACGTATGTGTACACACGAGGAAAACTATTCCGTCGGGCACGATAACATAATATAATATTTAAAATCGCGATATAATCGTTAATAATTATTCAGTGCGTATAAAAAATGATACGATAAGAACGACTTGTTTCAACGCGTTTGTCCACCAATCGTCACTCAAGTCGACCTGAAAATCCTGATAGGCTTATTATGCTTTGCGTTTTATATAATGATACGCGTAATTTAAATACCGCGTTTGATCATCTTGCGCGCACGGCCATCGGCTTTTGCGGGAATCCATCTCCGCGCGTAAATTTCGTCGTTACGTTTTTTATTTATGATTACACGGGAAATTGCCCTAAAGTACGTGTACAATTTGTACGTCGATCGATAACTGTTTGTTCGAAAAACGTAACATACGACGTTAGAACATAAATTACGCGCAAAATATAAAATGATTAGTAACAAATGGTGGGGTCGACATTGGTGCGTTTTTTTTTTTGACAATAGTTTGACGAGAAACGGGGGATATGATCGGAGGATGGTCGAGAAACCTTAAAACACAAGGGCGACATCGCGACAGACGAGTCAATGTGTTGCCATCCGACTTGTGAATTTGATTCCAGCAGTGCGCTCCTCACCACAGCTAAGGAGGATATACTGGGGCATAATCGTGCGGACGACAATGATGTATTTCGAGTATGAAACAACCAAAATATTATTCAAGAACGGATCTGACGGTACGCAGAACAGTATAACACTTTTGGTATGACACTCCTTACATGATCTTTAGCCAATCGCAATAATAGAACCGAGTTAATGCTTCGAGGCGCACGAAAACTGTACTGACTTGGAATCAAGTTTGTAACTGAATTCAAAACCAAGATCCACACGATTCAACTCGCGTGAAATATTTGTTTCATCAGTTCCTCCACGGTTGAAATCAATCGGTGGTTTTATCCCGCGAAGACCGGATGGATTAAGACGTGATAAGTCCGTTTAAAAAACAGAAAATCTATTGACGTCGCGGCCAGTGCAACTTCAGAGGCAGTCCTCGATGTTTTGTTATTACACTGCAGCGGCGCCTTTTGTTTGACGGAATAAACATTAATACGATTATTACAACCGTCAATCCATTGTGCATCTCATTTGAGCGATGAAAGAGTAAAATAAATCAATAAATTTTATCGACAACGTGACAACGTTATTTGGGTCGAGGCCGACTTGTGTCTCCTAACTCGATTTTTTCTCAATTTTCTCTGTACAGTTTGTACCTGTATAGTTTTTTTTTTTATTTAAAGGTTTCAACTGCTAAGGTTATTAGCCGACATTTTTTTTTTCATAAAGTTTGAGAATGTGTACGATTCTGGGTTTACAATAGATTGCTTAAATAAATAAATATACATTAAATTTAAACTAAAATACTAAATACTAATATTCAAAACAATTTTTGAACCGAATATCAACAGAATATTTTGCATTTCTAAGAACATTGTAAAAAAAAAAAAAACAACACTTTTGTTATTTTCCAGTTTTTTTATTTTCCGTTGTCCAGTATACGACGTGGTAAAAACGGACTAAACAATAAGAACTTTTGTGTTATCCAATTTTCTAAATTTTTTTACCACTCGTGTTAAACTATCTTTTTTAGATTGTATTGAAGTTTAGAGGCGAAAACATAAAAACTGGAGGTTTTCCGGAACTGCGTAAAATTCAAAAAATTTTACGTTCCGTAACTCCCTAAGAAATGATCAAAACCGGTTGACATTTCGACGGTAAACCTTTTTCAATGACCTATACAAACTTCAAGTTGAACAGAGAATCCTTTATGATTCGACCATTTTGGTTTTTTGGTGCTCGTAACTTCAAAAATAATAAAAAAAAAACGCTTCAAATAAAGTACCGTCTCGGATCCGTCTCTTGAGGTATCGCACGTCAAAATCGAAGCGTTCGCTAGAAAAAGTGATCAGAAAAATCCGGGGGGAAAAACAATCTGAATCGAAAATCACGTTTCCCCGTGATTGTCCTCCCGTAGGAAAAAATACGCCCGGAATAACGAGAATTTCAAAATTTCCTCGAAATCGATCAAAGCGGCGCACTCGTAACGACGTACGTACATAAATTTCGAAGCGAAAGTCGGGCGTTTTTTTTTTCCCCCTCACAACACCCCAAAAACAATCGAAATCCCGAAAAACGCTTCGAACACCGTCCCGGACCGTTCTCCGGAGGCGCCGTACCGGAGCAGTTTTTCTACTAGATGACTACTTTCGGTCACGGGAAAAAGGAAAAAAAAAGGAAAAAAGGAACAAAACACCGTTGCAAAAACGACGCATTATTCGACTGCTAAACACTCGGAACCTCTAAAAAAATCTCCACGACAAAAAATAAAATAAATTAAGGTCGAGCTTGTTTGGGAACGCCGCGGCTAAACGACAGCTTATGGACACGACATATTAACGTTGCGCGTACACGAGACCTTTGAACCTGGTGAACAGCAGCTACTGCCCCCATTGTGGTCGAGCGAACAATGAACAAGAGAAAAAATAAAAAACACGATCGACGACGACAAACACGCGGGTAAAAAAAACGGTGGCTTACGAAAACGCGACGGGTTCCGAGCGAGCCGAGAGCAGGTTTAAAAGTTTTATTCGCGCGAAAACGCCGAACGCCGAGAGATGAAAATTCGAGGAAAATCACGGTGAAGTCGCGAAATACTGCTCGTTCACGCTCGATCGGGAAAAAAAACCCGTTAAAAACTATCATACATAATGCGGGGATGGTGTTTTGAAGATTTTCGGTTAGGTCTGAGCGAATCTCGTTTTTACAACGATGTTTTTTTATTCTCTGTGAACACTTTTTGGCATGAAGAAAACGATTGTAACGCACGCGATTAGATCCTTAAATTCAATCAAAACACGGTTCCGAGGTATGGTATTTGAAGCGTTAGCGTTATTAACTATTTTAATCGATCGTTTTTGAGGAACTTTGAAATTTTCGTAATATGCCGGGCCGGCCGTGGATTTCTCACGGGGGCGGGACAAACAACTACGGGAAACGCGTCGATTTTTGTTTGGATCACTTTTTCCGGTGGAAAGATCGCTTCGATTTTGTCGCATGATACCACCACAAAAGTTAGGCGATTGATCCGAGACTTTATTTGAAGCGCCGTTTAAGTTATTTTCGGAGTTATGAGCAAAAAAAAACAATGAAATAATTTACGAAAGTACTCCGTCTCATTAGGAAGGATCAAACGAGTTACTGTTGAAATTTCAATCGGTTTTGATCATTTTTAATGGGGTTATGGAAATTTTTGAACTCGTCAATTTACGACGGCAGTCGTCCCATAAAACCTCTAGCTTTTTTTACGTCACGAAACCTTAACACGATCCGAACAAATTAGTTTTGGTGGTTAAAAAATTTAGAAAATTGGTTCGCACGGTTTCGGTGTACAGCCGATTTCACGTTGTAATACTAAAACAGGAAAGATTTGATGAAAGATTTTTTGTACTGTCAAATTTGTTTTTACCACGACAGCTAGACAACTGCAGAGCTCGCTCAGAATCGTATTTTCGAAGGCAATGATTAACCGTCGCTTTCGGGTATAAAATAGTTTGACGGGGTAGAATTGGGTGGGTCACCGCAGTTTGGAATTTGTGGCTCAAACGTATTATATTATTTAACGTCTGAAAGCGATGGTAAATCGTAGCCTTTGAATAAACGATTCTGAGCGAGCTCAGCTGTATACGCCCTGGTAAATTTTTCGAGAGTTTCAAAATTCTATACTTAGCTCGGTAATTAACGAAATCACTTGAAACGTTTATCAAACCTGCATGCGCTCCTTCTACCAGAAAACGTCATTGCGAACATGAAAATTTCAAATTTTTCGCCGTATAATTCTCGTTTTTTTTCTAGGTTTTCTGGGGTACAACAAGTAAGAAAAATTTCAAAAAAAGCCTCGTTCATATAGTACCACCGGAGTTCATAGACGTTTCGTTGTAGGTGATTTCTTTGAGAATCCGAGTATTCGTTCTGTACGAAAAGTTGTTGACAGAAAAAAAAAACAAGAACAAAATATTTTTGCGCGCGTGTTTCGGTACGAGCGTTTATGGTTGAAGAGCAAATTTTTTACTACTCGAAAGGATCGTGTTTCTGGTAATAGGTTTTAAATTTTTGTTTTTAATTTCAACAGGTATTATTAAATAAATATAATATTATCGTGTGCGTACGATTACTGCGTGCGAGAGTTAGAACTTAAAAATGGCGATACGTTTGCGCCGTCATTGTCGCGGTACAATTATGATTACGATATATTATCGTCGCTATATTACAATATTTTAACATTAAAACCTGAATATTGATGCGAGAAAGGACAATTATTATTATAATATAATGCGTATAGATACCTACTGGTAATTTATAGCTCCGGTCGGAATTTTCCTCTTCTCGTCCGTTTTCAGTGTTCGAGTGACGCAATCGGGCGAAAATAAAATATTTTTGTCCATAATATAATATTATACCATGGTGTGTTGGCATGTTTATAGGATTGTTTCAAAAAGTTCGTACGTTTAATCATGCGATATTATAATGTTGTTTTTGGCCAAAAACTCAATGTTGAACTGGAGTAAATGAAAAAAATTGCGATTACTAGTGGATTCGGTTCGATTGCCATCGGTTTAAAATTTAAAGTTACCGACGACAAAATAACTATAGATAAGCGATACTATGAGATGGAAATTACAATTAACTTCACTGGGTATAATATTAAATATTCACAAGTCATAAAACGTTTATATAGTATATTAATAATAACTTACCTGTTCATATTATGTTATTAAAAAAATAAACGATCAAAATACAAAAAAAAAGTTAATGATTTCGGTTGTTGGTCCGGTCTGATACCGAAAAAATAAAAAAATTGCAACAACGATAATATTAACTAGATAATAAGTTGAGTTGACGCGATACGATTTTTAACTGAACAAGTAAAAAAATTAAAAAATAATCGACCATTTAACTAGTAAATACGCTGATTTCATAATGTATCCGTTGAGTTGATATTATTAAGTTTTATGCTTGGAGTCTGCTCGAGGTCGGTCTGCAGATCATTTCTGTTTAACGTTATTACAAATTATTCTACGAGATTCGTATCTGCACGATGAATTATTAAAATTATTAAAAATTCGCGGCCAACAATACTGGAAAATGAGCCCTAACCGATCATCACAACTAGATTGTACTCTATAGTCAATTTTCAATTGCTCAGACGTGTACGTATAGTTTTACCGCGGTAAATATAGGTGCCCCTAAATCACGATGAACGCCCCCGAAAACAAATAATCGTAAAATAAAAAAAGGAGCTGGAAGGTCCAAAATCATACGCTTTTGGATGGATCAGCCGGTTAGGAATAGTCGTACAGTTCGTTGTTCGTATTAAATCTGAATACGACGATTCAGAGCGAATACTCGATACTCTTACAAGTTCAAAAAAATCGTAAAAATCTTACGCTTTATTTAAGAATTTTTTTTCAAACGTTTATCAAATGTATATAATATTCCTACGACGTACGTGGGTAAACGTCGAGGGATGGATTCCAATGTATAACCTTATGTTTGTATACCGCGTACTCAGTTTTACTCGTCCCGACGTGGCGATTTTTTCAAAGTGCAGTCGATTTTGGATCATGACTGTCGTTTCGTTCGAAAAAAGCGGATTGCTGCGGGCGAGAAAACGCGCGCCGTTTTTGGAAAAAGTTACATTAACCACCATTTACATTACCATTTACCATATATACATTCGACGTAATATTATCACCTTGTGTGCGCCAAAGGCGGTTCTTTCGAAATAATCGCACGTCGCTGTAGTTTTGTTGCTGCGAATACTTCCGAACGTAATTTGTTGTTTGCAATGGTCCGGATTGAAGGACGGAAATCTGCGCTTTCCAGACGCCACTCCCCACGGACTTTCGGCCTTCGTACGTAAACGCGAATTTCGCGAACAATTAACGACGACGACGACGATCATTATTATTATTATTGTTCTACCGAGATGTGTAATTTCCAGAACGTAAAAAAAAAGGATTAGATCGTAATAACGTGTAGTAAAAAACGGTTAAAAAATATGAGATACGTAATGGTTATAACGGAAACGCGTTGAGCGAAAACAAAAAACGCCGCAAACATATTATGCAGCGTTGTGTGTTTCAGACAGAGAAAATATGTGACAAATAATTGTCCAAATGATTTTTCGATCGCCTTTTGTCTTGTCCGGATAAATTTAAAATGTCGTCTGTTTTTCTATCAAAACGAAATTGACTTTTACGTACGTCCGTCGACTGGATAAAAAAATATGCCCTTTACATGTACCATGTTATCCGGACGAGTTTTAAAACCCACCGTCTTTTTATCTTCATCCGGATAACTTACACTGCGGATACGTGTCGAAACGTTATTGCGGTTAATCAATTCGATTGATTTGTAATAAAATTAGTGTAGAAACAGAGTCCACCGACCGTAACAAAAACGTACGGATATTTTTTTAAAACAAACGACAAATCAACTACAGTAATAATCATATTCGTGACAATTTATAACGCCGCAGCCACTGTAATATTATACGAACCTTGACAATCGTTTTATTCATTATAAAACCGCTGGACGGGATTTTTTTTTTGTATTTTAGCGGATGGCAAATTTATGAACAGCCAAATCTCATCGTCGTCTTCGCTCCGTGAAGATCCGATCGCACATCGCGGCAACTGCGAGAATACGCACGCACAATCCTCGCTATGGACGCAACAAGTCCCTTTGAATTCGTTCATTTTTTACGAAGGATTTTTTTCTTCGTTTCTCTTTACATTTGGAGCGCAACTTATCGCTTTTACAACGGCGGTTTTTTTTTTCTTTTCTTTTAATGCGAGCTACGATTTGTCAGTACATTTTCTAACAGATCGATACGCTCGCTGACGGTGGCCTTTTGAAGAGGGTATCAAACGCTCTCCCTCGTCGCCGCCGCTAAGGCACGAAAACCGTACGAAAAAATCCATTTTTGGCGTCCCGTGAAACCGTTGGCGTATCGTATAATATTATTGTTATTAAACACATATTTTCTACGTTATAATACGTTACAACACGCTGAGATCGCAAACTGTTAAGAATAAATGTTACACAGTTCTACAAGACAGTATATGACGGACTGGACACGACGTCCGAAAACGCGGAACGAGATAGATCTTAGAGTAAGAAAATCGCGGATATTTCGAAATGAATTTTACCGCGACGATGACGTCTTTGCGGAAAATCCACGGACACGCGGAACGAGGTATAGTAGGTAGTTTGGCGTTACTAACGATGTTATTATAGACATTATCTCGATGACGTCAAGCCGGGGGAATTTTCGTTTTAATAATTTAGACGATTGGATATGAAATATAGATTCTAGAACGGAATAATAATCATAATAATTTGTAACGGGAATAAACCCGTCTGAGGTGGACCGTGAGAGTACAGCCAAGGACACGTCAGCGGAATCCAATACATACGTAATAATGTATGTGTTTTGGCATCGACGTTTTTGCAAAACTTCGCGGCAGACAGAGGAAAACGTCAAAATTAAATGAAAATTTGTAAGAGAAATACGGATGGTCGATTGCGCAAAACTAACCGGGACGTATATCGCTTATCCGGGTGGCGTGGATGGATATACGAGTTTGACGGAGCTAGCGGCGGCTACGACGCTTCGGTTGGGTTTGGAAGTTGTGATTTGAAAGTATATTAACTAAAAAAACATTGGAAAAGCGATGACGACGAAAGATAAAACGATGGATCGAAAAAACGATTCTGAGCGAGCTCTCGGCGATCGGGTAAAAGCGTAAG
>CM029363.1:22622712-22636696 GCA_017140985.1 Hormaphis cornu | reverse complement strand
GTACCCTCTAAATAAAAAGTTTTTTTCGCCCGGCCAATATTGATGGAAATCGATTTTCCGGTGCACAAAAACTAAAGGGAAATAATCGACGAGTTTAAAAAAAATTCACGACTTTATCGAATCAAAGCATTCGGCGTGTTATTGAAAGAGAAAAACTGTACACGTCATCACGTCAAGACGACTTATTGCAAAAACGAACAACCGAATCGAAAAATAAACAAATTTAAATAAAATAATGATAAAAACAACGGCTACAATAATAACCATTATTATCCGTCAACCGAAAACGGTTAACGAAAATTTAATATGTGAAAGATAAAATCACGCGGGAATTTCGAAGGATACGATTAGAGGAAAAAAATATTGGAAACAGCGGGGGGCGTTTGTGTAGGAGATATGAAATAAACAAAAAATTTGAATTAAAAAAAACTTAAATCAAGCACGTTTCGAAACAACGCAACAACAATAATAATTGTACGATAATAATCATCGTTTAATATAATTATTATGTTACACGGGCAATCAAATAGCGTAAACACGCCGCTGGAAAACAAAAGCGTTGATTTAATCGTCTGGATAAAAGTACAAAACTTCTCAACCGACACTTTTTCCCTCGAAAATATGCCTCACGGGAAAAACTCTCGCGCCAATCGTAGAATGGTTCGATTTTTTCCAAAATCGATTGAATCCTGTTTTTTTTTTTTTTTTGTCAAGTTTTTCGCCAATTTTTCGATGAAGTTTTTACTCACTTCTGCAAAATCGATACGGGATAACTTTTCCCGCGCAATGTCAATGTTGTCCGTTCAAATTCGGTAGATAGCAGCGAGGCAAAATCGAAAATTCTCAGAGGCAAACAAATCTAAACACCCATTGCACCCGGCCACCCACACATCCGTTCTGATCTTTCCTCATTTCTGTATTTTTTAAATTTTTTTTTTTTTTAAACGTATGACCTGAATATTAAAGCCCTAACACAATAATTGTTCGCCACTATCGTATTTTTTTTTATTTTTCCTGTTTCGGAAGAACCGCGGTCACACGCCCAACTCAATTAACAAAACTCAAAAGCAATCTGGAAAGTATGTTCGCCACGCCACTAAACACCCGGATTCTGAACCGAAAATCGAATACGATTAAAACACAACTTGTCGTGACGACTATAAACACGGTTATAATCCGAAAAAATCTAACAAAAAAAAAAAATACACGTGTCGGAAAAAAACCGTTCCAAACAGCAATCATTCGTAATCGCTCATAGTAAAAAAAATATTTCATGTAGTTAATAATTACCAGACGGATTATGCTGGTCCATTTATTGCTCGAATGGGCTCCGACGGGCGTTGAAATTCACATCTGACGAAAAAAAAATGCCGGTCCGGAACGGCGAAGTGGCGACTACGCTTTAGTTTGGAACGTATTGTTCAGTATGCGACGAACCGTCGAAAAAACGATTCCGAGCGTGCTCGGTCGTACGTGGTCCTGGTGAATTTTTCGAGAACTTCGCCTACTGTGCTTGGCTCAACAACGTTCAAAATCACCACGATCACTTATGAAAACTCGTATGTTGCCCAGCTGAACGCCGTGTAAAAGTTTGTTCCGATTAGTTCGGTATCCTAAATGTTGGCCATAAAAACTTCTAAGTCGACACGCGTCCGACGCCGGTGAATTCGGCGACTCTTTCGTCGTTCTCGCGGCCGCGCGTTGACTCACAAAAACGATTCAAAAAAACACATTGTTTCGAATAAAATAAAATTTTAAAAATCCGAATTACCGCACAAACGTGAAGTTTTTTCGCCGTAAAGATTTTTTCGGGCCACGAGCAGCAAAAAAGAGCTTGTACACGCGAACCGTTTCTCGCGTGTAAACCATAATAATATTATACACTCGTGTTTACGTATATGTATTTATTATCGCATTCGCTTCCGGATGATGTTAGTCGGACGGCGAAAATATTCAAGGACTTATTTACAACCGGCGACCTGTCGAACAGCGGCGGCACGCGCGTCGCCTTATTGCCGAAAACGCGTTACCGTCAAATGTTTTTCTTGTACCACAAGGCTGGGCGGCGATGTTTCTTTTTTATTTTAATGTTTTTTTTTTTTTTAAATTCTGAGCGCAGCGAACAGTACGTATAACGTTACGATTTTTTGGGAATTTCACTCGCCCATTCGCTGTTGTGTAAGCAGGCGGACTTTTAAAGGCACGAATGACCCCGAAAATGGCCCAGAAACCGGTGGTAATTCGAAAAATTGTTTTTTTTCGTTACAAGTCGCGGGCGATTCTGCAGAACGGCCAAGTCCCCCCGTCAAGTTGCACTCGTGCGGGGACGGAGCGAGACCCGCCAATATTCCGGGCGCTGAGCGGAAACGTAAAATCGGACCCGACACAATAATGAAAACTTAACGTGTCGTGTTTTGAGATTTTCAAAACGGCAATATTCCTTCGACCAACTTTTAGTTTCTTACCTGCAGTCAGCCGCTTAAGATTGCTGAGACGGACAGAGCGATACAACGTTTATAATACGTTATATCACGAAAAGAACGGTACTATAGACTACGCTTTGGGTTGGGGGTCGTTATGGTTTCGAAGTTTCGGTTTACACCCGTATTGCTCGGTACCTGAAAGCAACGATAAATCGTTCAAAAACAAAAAAAAAACGATTCTTAGCGAGCTACCTATTGAGTCTTGGATAACTTTTTAAAAAACTTGGTGGCACCGATCTAGAAGTCTAAGTATAAAAGAACTATGAAATTATCAACAATTTAATTTTAAATTTATTTAGTTTATTATTTAGTTTTAAAATTATTTGATCTCACGACGATAACATCAATGTTCCGTACAATTTTAAACGGTTTTCACTACTTTTAATTCTACAGCGCCTTATATAAAAGACCAATAATTCTATCGTTACGGTTTCTACAGTTCAACCGTAAGCTCGGTCAGAATCGTTATTTTAGATTCAACATACAAACCTTTCAAAACAGTGTGACCGACAGCATCAAACTATCCAGGCGACACGGAGGCGATTACGGATTATTTTTTTATTATTATTACGAAGTGAAAAAAAAAAAAAACGAATAAATGTCGCAAAATTTCATTACACCAAAACGGGGCGATTGCGTTTAACTCGACGAGTTAATAATATTATTATTATACGTTCAGCGTTCGGTCGCGGTATTATTTATTATTGCGCGCGGTAAATGTTTTATTCGACACGCGAAATCGACAGTTTTAATAAATATGAATTATAAAAAATAGTCGGGCGACGAAGGTCGAACGAGGTGAAGAAAAAAAAAGAAACCGACGTTCTTCTCGTACAATATTCACAATATTCGAGTGTCGCGTACTGTACAATAATACACGTGTAACGTTTCGTATTATTGCAGTTTTCCTACAAATAAAACATCGTTTGTTGTTTTTTTTTTCGATTAAATCGGTGGTATTTACTTTTTCTCATCAAGCGGGACGGTGGATTTCACTCTTTTTCAAAACGTTCCTCGACCGCGATCCAGCTCCGTCGTCGTCGTGGCTAGAAAAGAGAAAAAAAACGCTGCTCACGAACGCACACAAGTCGGAATTTTTCCCCGACGATCCGTAGGGGTAGTGAAAAACGCGTCGTTTGAATCAAAACTTTTCAAATGTCATCTTAACACAGTATTATGTTGTCATTTTCGCTATCGACGTCACACTCGGTAGAATCGCACATTACGCGCGTTGCGTTGAATTCGATCGCGAGAACCGAATTCGAAGCGTTTGCTGAGTAACCAAAGTTTTTTTACCTTTCGTGTACTATTTGAGTAAAAACATCTCGCGATGTTTATCCGTTTCTCGTTTCGGATTCTGAGCGCAGTACCCGTTTTTGCAATTCGGTTTTTTTTCCTCCTCTTTAAGGCTATAAGGCCCGACACCTCGGTACTTTTATGCGTCTCGGAGTTCAAAATCGAAAAAGTTACAGCCCCGAAACTGTACGCAGGGCGGCACATGCGACGAGTTTTTGACGATTTGCTTTTTTTTCGTCCACGACATCCGCCAAAACGACGATCGATATTAAAACGGCATCTAAACGAGGTTCGGTACAAGTTTCTCCAGCGTATTCGAAACATTCGAGCCGGGTTCGGCGGAACAAATCGAAAAATACTAAACGCGTAGACGACCGAGCTCGCTCGGAATCGTATTCCCCCGAAGGCTAAAATCAACGCTTCCGCCTGCACACGCCTGCAACGGTGCGCGTCAACACCACAACCCGACCCAAAAGCGCAGTCGCTATGATACGTGTCACCGCGACCGTGTTTTGCTATGTTTTTTTTTTCATTTTTTTCGTTTTTTCGTTTTTTTTTCGTTTAGAAGACAACACAATCGTCGTAATATTGGCACGTAAAAATACCGGGAACCATTTATTATTTTCATATTGTCCAATACGTACAACAACAACAACAACAACATATCGTATTATAATTTTTAATAATATAATATTACGGTGTATACTGCAGTATTACATTATCGTGCTACTCTACATTTTATATAATATACAATACACCGTAGCGTGGCGAACTTACAAACGAGAACGTACGTAGTACAATATTTAGAACAACAATAATATAATAATAATAATATGTTTTATATTCTTAAACGGTAATTACACTGGTCCCGTCGAAAAAGGCACTTGAGGCGCCGCGTTTCATAACGTACAAAATAATAGTTATCGTAATACATAATAATAATGATCACATACATATTTTCGAGCATAATATGTAATACAATATAATATAGACCTTATACATATACATATATATATAGGTATCACATTGAAACGTTTTGTAAAAGTAAAAAAAAACGATCGCAGAAGTGAGAGATGATTTTTTTTTTATTGATTTCGCGTACTGAAAACGGGAAATAATATTTTTTAGAAAAAAATACGTATGCGAGTGTGTGTGTGTGGTGTGTGTCGTTATTACGTCGTTTAAGTGAAACACGCGGGGGGGGAGGGAGGGACTTGACAATTTCCAACACCTAAACACGCAATTTTTTTTTTCGTGTGGTTAAAAATAAAAAAAAAAACTTAAAAATAACAACGAAAAAAAATAATTAATTAATACATACGACGATAAGAGTGTACGCGCGACGCAAACACGGTAAAAATCATATAGCCAGGGGGTTGAAAAGAGAAGAGGAGCGCAACAATAATCTCACTCGATTTTTTTTCACGCGGGGGGTGGTCGGAGAGACCACCACCAACCCCCCCGAGGGAACCCGCGAAACGTTGTCGCACGTCGGGCCTGCAGAGAGGGGTTGGACGCCGACGATAACGCTCTGTGCCCACACCCGTGTTCGCACAGACGCGAGTGTTTTTTTTCCGTTCTTTTTTTTGCGCGAGAAAAAAAATCGTATACGTTTATTATAAATATTAATAATAATAATAATAATATTAACGACGAGGATATACATATATATATCGTTAGAGAGAGAAACGTCTGCGGGAGACCGTCTCGTCGTGTTACAGCGCGGCGAGAGAAAAATGATTGTTTCGGGCATGTTTGAGCAACAAAAATATCAATTAATATTATTATTATTATTATTATTATACCGTTGTCGACGACGACACTTTTCGGCGGCTTCGGGAGAGTACTTAAGGGGGTGGTAGAGGGCGGTCAGTGCGCGCCGGCCGTGGCCCTGTGCACCAGGTCGGGCCTGGACAGGCCGTTGCCGTTTATGTAGTAGTCGGCCTGTTTGCTGTAACCGTTCGCCGACTTGGACGTGCCGTTCGCGGCGGGACTGGACTTGACCTGTGGGACGAATGAAAAAAACCGCGGTCAGACAAAAAAACAATTTAAAAATATTATTAAAAACGCGCGTTTTATCCTTTTAACAACAACACTGCGCATCCACGGGGGGGTAAGCTGCGTAGGGTAAGTAAGCCGATGAGTAACACGACGGCGAACGTTGAACGAGTCGGGAAAACGACGAAACTGTCAACGCCGTCCCACGCGGCGGTGATCTCCTCCTTTCGCTAAACAACGTCGCTGCCCCGATGTCGTCCCGTGATCGTGTTTAACCCGGGTATCGTTTACACAACGATGATATACTATCGGTATAGTGTGCTCACGGCAGCCGGCTCACGCGCACGAGAAGAGGGAGCACAGAGTAAATCCGCGGCCAACATATTATTATAATGGTTTTTTTAACGATTCGCGTCGGGTTTTTTCGCCCGTGTGTCACGCGTTGCCCCCGCCGGCGTTGGCGACCACCTTGGCGGCCACGGTGGCGGCGGGGAGACGTGGCTCGACCGCAGAGGAATTCCACACTTGTCCGACAACACCACGATAACAGCGCAACAACGTGTAATGCGGCTGTTTATGTACACGTTGTGCGCTTGTTACGCTTTTAGTTTTTTAACGTTTTGAGAAGGCGCGGGGATGACGGAAAAAATTGTTTTTACTGGGCCATGGGTTGATTAAAAAAAAAAGGACACGTACGTAACGCGCACTTGCAGGTTTCACGATCCCGTGTTTGAGAAAACGCGCCAAATTTTTTCAACAACTTTTGTGTTCGCATCAACGGTTTTCCATCAACAGCGTTATAACGCGGTCGACAAGTTGGTGTTGGATTATACGGCTGTTGCGGCCGCAAGGTCTCGAGACAAAAAGAACGTGTCTGGCGTGTACTGGCCGCCGATCGTTTTGAGATAGAGACGAGGACTCTTTCGAATAAATAAATAAATAAGTAATACGACGCGTTTTTCTCTCGCCACGACGACGTTGTTAATGAACGGCGCCGATCAGAAGGACTAATGATCGCGGATACGCGCGCGATAAAAACAATAGATCCGTACGTGTGAACACCTACAGATCACTAGTGTGTATTACGCGAAAACGAACTTTCCCAAACGGAAACAACGCGGGAAGCAAAAACGAGATAACGGTGTTTTACCTTTTCTTTCGACGGTTTCACGTATTGTTGGTTGTAGAACTCCTTGAACAGGAAGAAGAACATGACGGCGTGCATGCCGATCCACCAGACGAACGCTTTCGGGTAGTCGCAGTCGATGAAAAGCAGTTGGAACGCGTGGATCATGATGGCCAAGAACTGGACCATCTGCAGCGTGGTCAGATACTTCTTCCACCACAAGTATTTCTGCACGTTCGGTCCCAACGCGGCCAGCAGGTAGTACGCGTACATGATGATGTGCACGAACGTGTTGAGCAGACCGAAGAACGTGCTGTGGCCGCCTGGTGCGTTTGACGGTGCAACGGAAATGCGAATTAGTATAAAAGAAGAGAAATAAATCCAGACGAAACGTTAAAACGAAACGTTCCAGACGAAATTTTACAGGTACGAGAATCTGTTATTGTTGTTGTTACGTGCGAAACGCGGCAAACACACGCGACGTTTAACATTACATTTCGTATGCAACAGGAAGCGTCTCGCGGTAAGGTCTCGGTAAAGGTCACACACACACATCGACATCGCCTGCAATCCTTATTATTATCACACTGTTATTAATAATCGTTGTGTGTTATACGCGTGGCAATGTAGAACGCGGAGGTCAAAAGAAACTCTGATTTTTATTCAACGACCGTAAAACAATAAAAAAAAAAAAATCGCAAAACTGTTCGCCGCATGTGTGTGTGCGTGTGTACGACGTTCTTTTTTTTTCATACCTGGTGTAAACTTCACTCCGAACCATACGCTCAGCGGCATCACTCCGTGGTGGATCACGTGCAGGGTCGAGATGTGCCTGTCCTTTTTGCGCAGGACGAAGAATATCTGTACGAGACAACAGACAAAAACAAAAAAACGCGCGCCGTTAGTAACGCGACCGAGAAAAACGAAAAAAAGAGTAAAAAAATTACCGTGTCCATGAACTCTGTGAATTTCGAGAAATAATACCACCAACAAACGTTGACCATCTGTATGTACGTGTAACGGTCGTCCGAAAACAGAAAATCGATATTAGTGGAACAAAAAATGTGTGTAGGTATATAGGTTAGAAAAAAGAAGAACCACGCAACTTGACACAAAAAAAAACAAAACAAAAATATTTCGGCTAGAACAAAAACGTAAATAGTTATAACGAAGTCACGCGAGAAATAAACAAACAATTTTTTATTTTTTTTTGAAAAACGACGCAATATAGGTAACGGCACGTGCTCTAATCTATTAACACTCACCCGCAGGGTCAATGGATGATTAGAGTGATCAACCGGCTCACACTGGAAATTATACCTGCCAGTCAGCCACCCGGAAATGCCAAGCTGTAAAATCCACCACCATAAATAATGTACATTTTTTTTTTTTACACAAATTATTAAAAGTACGTTAATCATAAACGTGTGTGTACCTATACATATATATACATGTACATATACATATATATGTATATGTAACGCAACCGATCCAGCGATCAATTTAAGCACAATTATTGTTTACTCCCGAGATGGATATCCGGTTAGACATTTGTATTCAATATGCGGTCTGTGTTCGACACGTATGGTTTCTCTCGTTCGATCCGTAAGTAGATACGATTAATATTTTTAAAACCATGTTGTCGATGTTCGCGTTATCAGCGTAATTTTATCACAATGCAGGCAAAGATTATATACGTTTCTCGTCGTAAAATCGGCACGCATGCTAAAATTTTGTGATAGCTCGCAAAACCCGCGTATACGACGTATATGGGTTTGAACGATCTTCTGGCTGATTTTCGCCTGTTAGTAAAGAACCCCTTTCTCCGTATTATATATATATATATATAATACACGGTTGTGTACATGCAAACGTAACATTATATTAATGTGTGATACGATAAAAAACGCCCGGGGAAAACGGTAGGTAGGTACACATCATACAGTATAACGATCGAGGACACTGAACGTTTTTAAACGCTTATTGATCATATATTATACAAGGAAAGTAATCTTCTGCAGTAGTGTTCTCTTACGGGGTGCATACACATAAATTGTTCGACGCACCCTCCTCGGCGACTAAAACACACACACTTCTCGTCATCCCCCGTAATAAAACGGAACGCCCATCATTCCAGCACTCGATCGCAATAACACGTTTGTTTCTCCTCATCTCCGTCATTTCCCGATCGGTTCTTCGTACGTATATACAGTAATAATTAATAGATTAATATATCATTACGCTCGTTGCATGCATATATTATAACCAACAGTACACAGGCCCTGTGCGTGTAATAACAATAACAATAACAATATACTAATATGTACACCGATAACCCAGCAGCATTCAATCCAATGTACATGATTGCATACGCACGTTAAAAAGTTCACAACGCGCGTTCTCTTTAGTTATTTCCCAAAAATAAAATTATTTTTACGACCATTCGAATTGTCGCGCTGATCTCTCGTAAGTGTGTGCACAGCGTATACGTGAAAATTCAAATAATATGTTAGTAATATTTTACAATTAAATTCGTACGTCAAATAAGTGATTATTGCGTTGTGTGTGTGTACGTGCGCGTGTTATATTCCAGGTCGTAACGATCGGGCATTAACTCGTTCAAAAAAGTCAAGTCAACCGGTTAATAAGTTTATTTATTTTTTTATTTAACTTGTTGACTTTGAGTTAATCTGTGACGGTTAAGACATTTTTTAAACTCATTAAAAAAAGTAAGTTGTAAGAGGACGGTTTCGATAGAAAAACCGAAAAAAGTGCGTTTTGAAACGGAGGAAACGTCATATTATTATATACGTACAAAACCGCGTGTACTATAAAAATACACAAACTCTTGTTTTTATTTCAAGTTGAGATGATTTTTCGTTTGTTAACTGTTTTGAATTCAAAAAATCAACGAGATCATCAATTTTTGACTTTTCGTTTTTTCAATTCAACTCGACGAGTTGTCAACGCGCTATTATATAATGCACACAGCCCGGAAAAAGTATACAACAGTGATAGCATTATTGTATTGAGTTAGTTTTCAGTCTATGAAGCGTCCGATAAAAATGTTCGCGTATAAAAAAAAATACAAAGTCGGACTGAACCATGCGCATAATATTTTTTACCGAAGCCAATTACACGGCGTTTTACTTACCCAAACAGTCGTTTTTCATTCGTGAACTACCTGGTACTTAGTCGTACGTAAAATATACCTATTATAATTTTAAATGTTTTTTTAATATTATATTGAAAGACAAAAAAAAAAATGCAACGTACAATACGCGCGCAAACGCAGCGCGTCGTACACATTATTATTAATATTACGTAGAACAATTAATTTGTGTCAAGTATCTCGAGGTTGATGTTTTTTAATGAAATTTTAATCAATCCGTAAATTGATTTTTGCGTTTCTTTTTTTTTTTTTTTTTTTGTCAACTTACTCTTACTGTGGATGGTTTGTCTGAATAATCTACCGGTTGGCAACTGTAACTATATTCAGACCACCAACCGCCCATCATACACTGCAATGACCATCAAGTAATTTGTAGATAATACTTAAAGTCAGTTTTAATATTATAAATATATACATGTATAATAATATGTCGATTAGAATTTCGCAAAACGTAACGCATATTATTATTATGTACCTATCTATAAACGATGCATTTGAATATTGTTACACGCCCACGTGACAAAAAGTATAAGTATGTGTGTTTTTTTTGTTTCCATCAATGTGTAAATATATTTATAAATTCACACGTGATATTTTTTATAAAAACGTATGGTAATATTATACAAAAACCAACGCACTGCAACGTAAAATAAAAATTAATCTGGCCGTATAGTAAACTGAAGATACAAAACCACTCATCAACTACACAAAATATTTGCAGCGGCGTAACCAAGATTTTGTGCGGGTAGCTAGAGGGCATACAGCGTGTACTAATATATTGCGAACAACTGTCGGCCAAAAATAAAAATAAATAATGCTTTAACTAATAATATTACGACGGACAGCGGTTAATATTATATTTGTAAAAAAAAAAAAAAATTTGTTTTTAATTTTAATGATAAATCAAGAACATAACTTGTCACTGAATCACTTGCTCTATACTTTTAATGACGCATTATTTTGGAAAAGTACAGACGGTCCTATTATATTGATTTTTTTTTTTTTTTTTTAATCCTACCTACAACCAAATTGACCACGGTCGATTCGTTAAATCCGTTTTTTTCAGACTAAAATAGGTGATTTAAAAATCTGTCCACCGCGTAGGTGGAAGAAATATTGCCGAACGTTCATCATAATATGTTGAGAATTTCGATCAAAGAAAAAGGATCCGAAACTGGCAGATATTTATTGGTGAAATACATATTACGATTGTCAACGAAGAACTCTCCAAACTGAATATTGATTCAAACGACATGAATACCTTCGTAATAATATTGACTACACGGTTAAAGTACATAAATAGGAGACTGTGAAGCACCCTTATCCCATGTCCTCTGGTCATTTTTAATTTTTTCCTTGGCTACGCCACTGTACATAGTAAGCTAATGATGTTTATAATTAATGAGGTCCGGATTTTTATGTTTTTCTTCAACAGTACGATTTAAAACGCGTTTATTCTAATCGTAATAAAAGTTAAGGAAAGTTTTCATGGCGTTAAAACAAACAATATTATTACAACTATGTGTTCGTTTTTAAAACGAGAAAAACAATTTACCATCGCAATAACGCGTCACGAGTAATGTCATTCGCGTGTTAAGAAAATTGTATAAACTGATGATTTTAATAAGTGTCCACGATTTTAAAGTTCGCTTTAAAATACGAAATACATTTCAGTTGTCATTAACACTATCATAGCGTCTTTAAATAGACCATTAAGTTATTTTGCAGTACGCGAATGGACAACGTATTGTGTGATCTCAATAACAATAATCAACATAAAAATCTGGACATTAATACAACATGATGATGAATATATTATGTGAACTATACTAAACACCAAAACTTGTACCAAAAATCTATGTATTGTTAAATTGTACATAAAAAAAAAATACAAATATTACGAATAGTACTGAAGGACAGAATACTTAAAAAGAATTTCGTACCTAACCGTTAACTTATCACCAAACTACTATAGCGAGCACAAAAAATAACTTATCGCTTTGCTTTAAGATTGTAACGGACGTATCACGTTCTAACGTTGGCCATAAACTTCGGTAACTCACACACCTCGAAACATATTATTCTTACATCTTATAAAGTTTAATGGCGACAATATTATATTCGTTTTGTTTTTCGCGATTAAAAAATACCCCTCGCACAGAGAGAAATTACCTACGAAATTATAAAATAGCGCATAACAGTCCTTCTTCCAATGACGCGTTTTACGAGATTAACGGTGTAATATAGATAAAAAAAAACATGGTTTTAAAGTACGGTATAATTGAACTTGAACGATCGCCTAGACGATGTTTTTTTCTCGTATCTTTGTGTGTTGTTTTTTTATATATATATAATATCCTCCAAGCTTACCTCGTAGAACAACCACGTACTGAATACGACTTGGAATAAATTGTACGCGATCAGAACGTTCCTGAGTTCCATCGGTTTACGGTTGGCCATCAATTTCGGTCCCACGACTTTGACGGTGAGCACGTACGTGGCACATATCAGAGCGGTCGGCAAAGGGTTGCTCATCAAAAACCAGTCTTTGGTACGGGGATCTATGCACGAGAATAGAATCAAAATAATCAATATTACCAAGTACACCGTTTCATATTATACAGTCTGCGGCGATAAAAAATTATGCAACTTTCACTTCGTATCATCCCCACGGTGTTCACGTTACCATATTACTATGTTACGTATAAAAAAATAGGCGGTAAAAATCGTGTAGGTGCGACGAGAAAAATCGACATCGCTTTTGCAGAAAAAAACTTAATAAACTCCGTTAGGACTGTCACCGTTGAACCGCGTTCGTTAAAAATCATAATATCCGTAGAGATATTATCGACTTTATCGGGTTGGTCGATATAATTGACGTTCCGATACATATTTTCCCTTCGTTCCTCCACCCTGTATCTCGGGTTTTTCTCCTATAACCGCGACGCGAGTGTTCTTCGAGCGAAATCATGTTAAAGGATTATTTTTCTATCTATACCAAAACCGAGACGATTTTTAAAAAAAGTTTTGTCGATATTTTTACAAATTATTCTCGTTTTAATTCGTTCGGTATAATGATTTTTTTTTCCCCCCCGCATTTACTGGCGGTATTCGGATTAATAATATTAGATAGGTACCTGCAATTTACAGTGTGCCCGATAAACGTTTTTTCTCGAAATTTAGATTCGTACGACCACAAAAAAAAAACGCGCGCTCAAACGTTTTTTTAAATTCGTGCGTGATTTTTTTTACTCGACGTACTTATCATGTACACTGTACCTGCTGCTCGTACGTATTTAAATAGACGCGCGCATAAATTAGACGAAAAAACGGAAAAAAAAAAATTTGTTCGCGATTCAATGACACGCCCGAGACGAGTCGACGACGGCGGACAACGTAATATTGAAGGCGAAAATTGAAATTCGTACACGTAGTTTATTTTTAATTTACGCTTTGATGGAAATTCGCGAACGTCCGTCGGACAGGAAAATCCAGTCGGCTCGCGTTTTTCGCAGATAGTGATAGTACCAAAGCTCCGCGAAAACTACGAGAAACGATGGGGGGTGCCCCGGGAGGAAAAAATATGAAAACAAACGGGTAAACAACAATTATTATTAGTGCGGTATGTAAACTCACCTCCGTAGTTGTCGAAAAATCCTTGAACGACGCCAGCGACCATGGTTGTGCCGGTGTTATGTAGTCACGCGGGGTGGTGTTGTCGTTATAAACCTGCGGCGCGAAACAGAAAAATGAACGAAAAATTTACAAAACTATTTTTTTTTTTAAGACACGAAACCTATCCGGGCGGCGAGAAATAGTCGAGAACGACGGTATTTTCGTATTATTATAGCACGTATTTTATTTGTTTTGCGCGTACACGTCGTACAACACGTACGGAGAAGAGCGCAC
>CM029363.1:22602538-22622612 GCA_017140985.1 Hormaphis cornu | reverse complement strand
TATGTAAACTCACCTCCGTAGTTGTCGAAAAATCCTTGAACGACGCCTGCGACCATGGTTGTGCCGGTGTAATGTAGTCACGCGGGGTGGTGTAGTTATTTTATAAACCTGCGGCGCGAAACAGAAAAATGAACGAAAAATTTACAAAACTATTTTTTTTTTTAAGACACGAAACCTATCGGGCGGCGAGAAATAGTCGAAAACGACGGTATTTTCGTATTATTATAGCACGTATTTGTTTTGCGCGTACACGTCGTACAACACGTACGGAGAAGAGCGCACGGTCGCTGTACGTGTGTGCTGGTCGGACGGGCGCCGGATCGCGACTGCGGCAACGACGGGCGACGCGACGACAGTGACTGCGGCGGCGGCGGCGGCGGCGAGGACGGGTTTATTGTTTTTCTTTCCGCAAGTTGTGACCGCCTAACAACCGGATCGGCGGCGGCGGCGGCGGACTCCAACAGGTTATTCGTATTGTCGTCGCCGTGCGCGGCAAACGAGCGGCATATTTTTTTTTTTCTCATTTAAGCGAACGTTTTTCGTTTTGTCATACCGACGCGTTGCGAAAATAAAAAACATTCAGTACGGTCACGACGACGCAGCCCCTCGGCGACAAGAACTTGACTCGCTTCGCCGCCGCCGCCACCACAGCTGCCGCCCTTGAGTCGCGGGCGTGTGTTTATTACGTCGACGCGTTCTCGGGACACACGTCTTGGCGAAACGTCTTGGCGAACAGAGTGCGAACAGAGTACATTGGCCGGAGGAGTAAGGAGAAAAAAGTCCTTTTTTTCGTCACGCGTAACGCCGCGAACGTTGCGCGCGCGCGTTTCGCGACGGCCGCGGAAAAACGCGACTCGATCGCGCGCGGAAAACCTCAAACAATCCACGATGTTTACGACGCCGTACGAAGATCACGTATCACGATCATGATTCGACGACCGGTTAAACTTTTGTGTTTTTTCTTTGTCACAAAAAGTTCGGCCGCGGGAGATACTACGCTTTCCACGAAAACGAGACACGATTATTATACAACGGCCGCCAAACTGCGCGTACGTGTAACCGTTGTAACAATACACTGTGTTACGACGACGTCACGCGACCGAATTCGCGATTTTCACAATCTCCGTAAAGCGTTTTGCATTATTTAATCGCAGCCGTAACAGTAGTCCCGAGATTGGTTTTTTTACTACAGCGACAGGTCTCGTTTTCGGTTACGCCCGGCGACAGGTCTCGTTTTCGGTTGGGAGGGAAACGGAAAAAAAAATCGCCAGATACCTCCCCACCCTGGAGACGCGGAGGATTTCGCGATACGTGCGTGGCGGAAAAAGGGAAATCGCGCAGTTTTTATTACACGCCCGACAGATCGTGCGCACCTACGTGTGTTTATTTTTTTTTTATTGTTTTAAAGCGATCCAAGACACTACGGTTTTAGAGAACGAGAAAAAAATTAAAACCGCGATAGTATGTTTTCGAGAGAATGGTTTTCGTATTTTCACGCGCGCGAAAAGTACACAGTGTCACCGCCGCGACGCGTTACGAAACCCGAACGGGGGGAAACAGACAAGTCCCCCCACAGATCGCGGCGGAGTTTTCCCGAGTTTTACGTCTACGATGTTGCGACACGAAATTCTCGTATTTTCCACTACACTGTTTTCGTAAACGCGATTCGAAAAAAATATTTCCGTATTGTCTCTCTCTCTCGAGCAGGTCGGAAAATCGTGTATACCGGTTCGTTTTATAAAATTATTATTTCGTACGCGACACGAAAACTAGATCGATAAAACACGTACCGCGCGCGCCGGGGGATCTCTTCCTGCTGACCTCCGACGTGCGGGGAAGGTCGCCGGAACGGGTCTGTTTTTCGAGTCTGTCGGCGATGTCGTACGATATTACGATAATGTATTAACCTGTTAATAATGTCGTTATTAAAAAACGGCCAAGAATGCGCGTGGTAAAACAATGCGCGATTTCCTACACCGCGGTAGTTACACGAACACCGTGCGCTAGGCACCGCGAGAACGATTTCGGGACACGGCGAGACCGACAACACTGCGAACGTTTCGTGCACGACGCTTTTGGAAAAACAGTCGGTTTTAGCGGTTTAAGAGCCGAGACTGTCCGAAAGCGAAACGTTGTTTAAACGAGAATAAATTTTTACCGAACCGGAGAATCGCGAACGGTTAGCTTATCCCGGATCACCGTGTAACAACGACCGTGCCCGAAAACAAATGTATACCCGAAAACTGTTGGCACAGCGTTGAACGGTTTTGATTTTAACGCGTTACACAAATAAAAAAATCACCCGTTTCCGACCTGATAATGGATGGATTTCGCGTGTGTAATTTAAAAACGATCGACGAAGATTAATAAAAAAAATACGAACAGCGAATACACACGTGTTGTAAAAATTTTGGAAAATAACAGAGAACATATGTAATATATATATTATTGTAGTGGCTCACCTGCGACCCGCCGGACACGAGAAGAAACACTGAACTGATGTCTGGTGCCGGATCGCAGAATGTTATATTGTCGTCAGCTCGGACGCTCTAACCGTTGAACTCGGGGGTTAACCTTCGGACCGATCGGGTTGGTCCGGTTTTCAGCGCGCACCGGAACACCCTGTAGAGGGCACGGGCACACGACGCGCAAAAGTCTTCCTACATCGTTGTTGGATTACTAAAGAAAATAAATTGTCCGATTTTCGAGCGAAAAAAAAAAAAACGTAACTCGTTTCAAACACCGAGTTTATTGAACACGTTTCTACGATTCAAGATCATTTGACGAGTTGTTTACGACACACACACACACGCACACACGATATAGGTACGGACAAAATATTGAGTTTTATATTCTAGTAGAAGAAAATCGGACTGCGATAGTGTAAAAGATTGAAATACGATAGAATCCCACGCAGACTGCGCAGGAGAAAAAAGGGTCGACAAATGAGCCGTCGTACGAGTGTGAGAATGCGTCGAGAAGGAACCGCGAAAAAAATTCCAAAACCTCTCTACGCTACGACGATATTACTGTTGTATTACACATTTTTATTTTTTTGTACAATTTGAGCGAAAAACGTATTGATGGTTTTTTTGTTCGCGAATACTTTTTTTTGAGTGGATACAGTAGATTTTTTTTGGATGTTTCCGAACTCTAAGCACGGGCGATGTCGGCCCAAGACGGTACTTTTTTTAAAGCGTTTTGCGGAAATTTTTTTTTTTCTAGTTATAAACACGACGCAAAAAACACGTCAAGAAACTGCAGTTTCGCGAACGTTTCGATATTACACCGCGTTGATCGTTTTCGAGATCGGTCATATTGGAGTTTGTCTGTTTCCGCGCAGTTTCATAAAAAAAAAAAAAAAAATTCATTAGAAACATAAGAACACACTTTCGTTGAGACGAAACGAACTTAAAAATAGCGAAAAAAAATAAAAAATTTTTAGAAAAATATTTTCAATCGATACGCACTCGCGAAAAAAAAAATTATACATACGTCTAAGCGGTGATTTGAAAAAATATCGCGTGTCTGAGCATATAATATTATTTTGTACATATTTCTCAACTGTTTTCAACTGAATGTATACGAAAAACAAAACTCGTCGTATATTCTTACGCGTACCAATTATATTCGTCTCTACAGCATTCTTACGATATTAGTATTTACCGCAGCTACAATACTTCAGCCATATTTTTGATATTGTTCGTACATTATCTGTAACTTGTTAAGTAATAATGCAAGTTCGTAAAGCGGGTCGGAAATATTTATCTCAAAAAAACAACAAAAAAAAAATAATAAATAACACGTGGTGGTTTAACGCTGCTTCTGCGTTCCGTTAAAAAAGAAAACACCCATATATTACGCATAGTGTCTGAATAGTATCGAATTAAAATTAACTTTTATTTTATTTCTACGTCTTCGTCGTACAGGCGTGTGAATAACCTGCGCCGCGTTTCTGCGATTAGTAAAAGATTAATTTTTTACACTCGTGTGCTCCGAATCGCACACGTTTAAGCCGTTTACAATCGTGATTTTATTAATTTTTAACCGCGGCCAGTCGCGGAATTTCAATTGATTATTATATTAATTACGAAACGATCACGACGGCCGTTGTAATCTGCACGATACAGAAGTGAGAGTTATAACGCACGTTAAACCTTAAAAAAAAAATCCGTCTTCAAAATTATAATTGTTCTGTATTATGTCGGAAAAGTGTAACGATTTTCTATCGTCCCGAACCACGATTTCGGTTGAAAAATAATTATCTCAAACCGTTTTTGTGTTCGATAAGTTGGAAAACAACGTGTACAAAAAACTATGACGTCGAGTATAATACACGTATTCATATACAATACGTACTGTAGACGATTATAGAGAAAAAATATTTTTTGCAATAGAAAAGTTACACACTATACTATACTTGTAAAAACAGTTGATTCGTCTTTATTATAATTCATAAGTTATTGATTGTTTCGGGTTATTTAACAAACGTCGTTTTTTACTGACTAAAAAAATCTACAAAATATAATATATTATATATATTATTATATATAACATATTATGTTGACGAATTCCACGACATTTTCACGTTGATTACAACATTGTGTAACAGATTTTTAGGATTTTTAAGTACCTATAGTTATACACGATTTTTACAACAACACGGCTGTGGATTTACCATTAGTTCTGTTGATTTGTTTCGAATATTTTAGTGTTTACGTTATGTTTACGATATAAACAGAGGATTTTACGTTGTAGCGAAAATAGTTAATATTTTTACAAAATAAATTATAGGACTATTTCGTTTTAAATGCTTAAAAAATAATGATCAATATCGAATTTAGATAATTAAATAATTATATTACACGATTATGTTTATAACAATGTCAAACAATATTTGTTACGGCCTACAACCGTAACGTTTTGTATATTACGGTTTACGATTTTAAATGAAGTTTCAGTTCAAAGCCAATACCAATTAAGATTACCAATTGAGACACTCGTTGGTCCAAAGTGATAGTGATGCAGTACTAAATTATAATCTTAACATTTGCAAAATATTTCACGATTTTTTTATAATAATGACGATACGAACAAAAAATTAAAAACCGGTACTTTTTGACGTGTCTTTTTTACAATTTATACAATTTTTTTTTTTTTTTTCGTATAACCGCGATACTTGTGTACCAAGGTCAAAATGCAAAAAAAAGCTTGTTAAACCGGTGTTTTTAAGATCAGTTCCATCTTTTTTTCTCATAAACCTTTAACCATGAATATATTAAATAATTTCAAACCATTGTAGTGAGTCGTTTGAATTTGTTTTAAAAAATATAATCTGCACACTCTTAAGTACGTATCTAAAACGTTCAACTTTTTTAAAGTTTAATAAAAATCGCCAAAATAGAACAACTCGTCGGTGTAGAGAGAGATATCATGCATAGTTTTATAAACTGCAAGCGAAATCAAATTTACGTTATTTATATCGTAACGACCGAATGCAATTTCAATTAAAATAAGCCGGAAAGTATTTGTACGCATAATTCCAAATGTCATATTATGTTGTTACAAACGTTTTAAACATAAGCGTTTTTTATTGAAATTTTAAACACCATTTTAAACAATGATTTTGTTTTCAAGTGAAATGAACTATAGAAAATAAAACGTCGAAACCGTATCGAATCATATTATATTCGTACCTCGTATTTTATGCTCTACAAACGTATACATAATAATCATTACATGTCAATACTTTGGAGTGTTGGGTGAAATGTTTACGAATTCAATAGAAAATACATTTTTCGCAACACTCGCGAGTCTAAAATAGCTGGTAAAATGATAGCAAAACATTGGTCACACAGTCACGCTTTAATCGTTATCTTTCGAATTTTTCTGTAATTACTACTTTATAATAAATTTCATATTTCTATAATAAATAAGAACGATCTTTACAACTATTACACAAAACCTAAAATGTACACGCTGTACAGAAAAACGTAATTGATAAGTAACTGTCAACTTTTGTAAACTCATTTTATTTATGGACTTAATTTTCATCAGACGTAATAACATACAATTGTTTAGTACTTAAAAGGTTGAAATTCGAATATTAAAAAATGTGTAACATTTTAACTTGTAGAGTAATTATGTAAGTAATAATAGTAATATTCAGTATACAGTATGAAGTATAATGTTTATACAATGTTTTTACTAAAAAATAAGTTATTAAATTTTTAAAATATTTGCTTAAAAACTATTGTTTATTATGAACCATGTTTGAAACAAAGTACAATAATATTTTATCAGAAAATATATTTTTTTTTTTAACTAGTAACAAAGTTTTAAAACAAATGTCTAAAAACAATTGTTTTTTTTTTTTTGTTCGTTATGTATAAAATAAATGTTTAAAAATGTTTCGTTTAAAATAGTCGACAACCCTGAATTTATCGCCCGACAGAACACAGAGTAATAATATGTTTTGTTACTAACACACAGTTACAACATTGCCCGACTCAACGACACCCAAGAGCGATGGATACGATTCTTTAAAGTCTCGGCAATCTAATGGACAATTATAATAAAAAATAGTCGAACTATATAAAAGTGTTAACGAAATTACCTGACATAATGAACAAATATAAATGCATATCGTATTTCTACATGTTGTATTCATTAGATCATTTCCAAATCAAACTAAAATTGTATTAATCGTCAATTATGCAACACGTCATAAAAACGAGTGCAGCAATATTTTATGCTTAGAGTAGTAGCTCGAGAGTTTTTAGTTTAATTGAGTAATCCTGTTTGTCAAAAGAAATAAGCATAAATGTGGTCACGGTAGAACGAAAATTTACATTTTCGTAAAAACGCGAGAGTTTTCGGTTTTAAATTGTACTAGCCGACGAGGAAAACCGTATAAACTGGTACCTAATTAGTTTCGCAGTAAAACGAACAATTTAGGTAACGATAATAATTGCGCAAAGTAGGAAGTGCATGAAAAATTCAAATTAATCTTGAAAAAAGTGGATGTTATTACACTTATCAAATTGTTCTGATACGGAAGGTTGTGTAAACTCGTTGTTAATAATTGTAGCGCAGTTAGCAGGGTCACACACGGTTTAAATACAAGCGATTCCGATTCGTACAAAACTATTCGATTCGGACGAATTATTTCTGTGATTTCGTGTGAATGGTTTGGTTCGTACTTATATAAAGTGTATTATAATTTTATGGAACCAGTCAACGGGCAAACAACAATAAGATAATAACACCTCGAGTAATTGTTTCGAAACGTAAAATATTTTTTTTCCATTATAATATATTATACAAAAAGCTGCTGTCGGAAACGAGAAGAACAACGTCCACAAGTGTGATCAACAGTGTGATCATTACAATATTATAAACGATCTATATAGCTGCTCGGTAACAAACATCCAATGTTCGGTTCAATAGTTTTTACCGAAACGCGTTGTGTGTTTCGGGCAAATGTTTGTTGTTTTTCTAAACCGTTCGTTAAATTTTTCGACATATTGCCCTGGTCTTGACGGCACTCGAGGTCATTGTTCCAGAGGCATGTGTTTCATTTGAAAAGTTTTCGTAAATTGTCCGTGCTTCGAAACTGATATGGCACCCGCGACATCTTTCATAAAATTTGCACAAAACTAGCCGTTTTTAGAAACAGCACGTTACAAACTCTCTTTCGTCTCGATTATTCTAAGCTGGCCAAATATATATACAATGAAACGTCCACACTGTTATGTATCTGTTAACAATGAATTAATAGGCGTGCGACATTTTGAAGCACAGTGCTTTGAACACTCTGAGGATTCGTCTTATCTCCATTTTTTAATGTTTTTATCGAACAAAAACGTTCTTTTTACTTTGCGGTTTGAAATCGTAGCGAAAGTTCCGATCGGTGCACGTAAAAAAGAGCAGAAAACTGCAAAGGGCCACCAAATCGTGCGGCCACTTGTATTCGCGCGCGGCGTCCCCGAGCAGACCGTCCTGAAACGGCCCACACTGTACACAGCCGCTGTATTTATACGATAAGTAAAACAAAAAACATACGGTGAAGAAACCCATCGCCGGGGAATTATTTTACACGACGAAAACGAGACTCGACGCAATAAATAAATACGAGTGATGTGTATATATAACACACGAGAATGGTGTCAACTTCTTCTGTACGGCGAAAATACTTAATTCGCCCGCGATAACTGTTTAGGTTTGACTATTTTGACGTATGCGAGCGAGAACGAGAATATTATTGTTAGGTAAACGAAATATGTAGGGAAAAAAAAAAAAAGTCAAATAAAAACCCGAGCGTAATATATAGTTAACGTGCGGTTTTCATAGAGTCCCGCTTTGTTGATACTTAAAACGTGGCCGATAAAAAACATTAAACACGAATAATAATATCGTGTCGAAAGAAAACACACGCCACGGACGCATGATAATTTTGCTCGTATTATTGCACTCTAAAATAGCTGCGGCGTTTATGTCTCGTACACGTTTGGATATAACAGCGCCACAGATTCGTATTGCGGTTTTCGCACAGTAAATACAAAACGAACGATCGTTTTTTCCGTAAAAAGCAGAAAATGTTACGCAATTTTTTACGACGACCGAATAGATATATGCAGGGTTGTTAGCCTGACGATTTTCGAAAAAAAAAACAGCTGACGGATTTTTCACCTTCAAAAGGGAAAGGCCATCAGGCATTTTCTTTGAAAAATTCAGCTCTAACTCAACGAAATGTAGCCGCTCCATACGACGTACATAAATCTTTCGTTTTTTTTTTTCAGAAAATCGTATTGAAACGCCCAAATACTGTGTGGTACCTTATGAATCGAAAAAAACCGTTTTAAAATAATTTTTCTAATTTTTTTTACGGTTTTTAAACGCATTATTTTGTTAAAATATCAATGATCCCACAGTAAACCACAGCTGGGAACCCGCGCGCTCTCAACACACGTCGTAACAAAATGTCGACATTTTTTGTAGACGTTTATCATTTTCGGTTCACGTATTATTACACACTAATTTTGTTTCCTTTGATAAAACTGCGTCGCGTACGGATGATCAGTTGTGTGAAAAAAATTAACGTATTCGATAATACAACACAATACAGAGGAAAATGTTGAAATGCGTCATTATACGTCCCGCACGGCTATTAGAGTTTTCAAACACACGACATATAATACACGATGGTCGTTGGAGAAAATTCAAGAAAAATAATTTTTCGATTCCAACGCGTTGAACAGACACGCTTATTAATATTTCATACCGTAATAAAATATACGCGGGGGCACGTTGTTGAGCAATAAAATAGCTACAAACAAAAGCGTGTTAGGGGGCGCATAAAACGATTTTACCAAAGCATGGAAAAATAACGTGTGATTCTTCTGAATTTTTACGCATTTTGCATACGATGACGCGGGTTGCGTCTGTCGCAGTCGATAAGGTTTTTCCACGCGACCGCTCGGATTCGTGCTGCAGCTCATTTTCAGAATTACGACGTTGCGCAAGAGGAAGTTTTAGCAATGTGTTTTTTCGTCCACTCGATTGAACACAACGGGGAAAAAGAAATTAATCGAAACTGTTTTTGCAACAATTGTATTTACAAAATAAGCCTAAAATATCCACGTATTCGTAATCTATACGTAAATAAATATTTTTGACAATCAAGTACCCCTGTTATAGAAAGTTTTAAAGAAGAAAAAGTCTTAATAGTTTGAAAAAGATTACGTGATAGGAACTCCTCCGTAGTATTATTTATGTACGAATGCAATACGAAATTCGGTTTCCTCATTTTGAGATTTCAGGAAATTTCGTTCGGGTGATTTCGAAATTCCTCTTGGGGAAAAAAACATTAAATTATTCGTTGGGATAGTTACCGATGGCAGACTACTGCGGGTAGACACCCTGTACCCGCGCTTCCTGAGGTAGACAGAACGGTAGACTTGGTTATAAAAAAATGTTTTAGACAATAGAGTTCAATTTCACCTTGATCGCAGTAAGAAAAATACCTAAATACTATTAACTTTTGTGTTTTGCGTACGGAAAACGTTGTTTTGAAACTTTTTTAACGAGTAAAAATGCGCTAAATTTGGGAGGAGCGTTTATAAAGAAAAAAACCTGTGCAGAACTCGCAAATACGTGTGTACTTACACACGGCACGGCCGCGACGGCATCAATTTGAGACGAAAACGTTTGACCTATTTCTCTTTAACACATACACGTACGTAACAAAACCGATTTCTGCGTGTTTCGCACATTTCGAACGGAAATCGGACAATGGCGATCCGCTAATTTGCAAAATTACATTTCACACATCGACCCTACCGTACGTCTACTATATGGACGACTTTTTATACATACATACCGAGCATCGGAAACAACGAACGCGCTAGAATCAGCGAAAACGCATCGAGAGAGAGAGAGAGAGAAGAAACCGCAAAGTAACGTCTCTAAAGAAGTGTTCGCCGTCGCCGAAATGAGACGGTTAAACGGTGCCAACAACAATATAACATAATATTATACGCTAACCGATTATTAAAAAAATTACTTTTCGCCAAAGTAGAAACCGACACGGTATTTTCAATTTACATTTTTCCACCGCAGGAGGAAAAAATTTCCTTAAAAAGAGTCCTTTTTCGATATGAGACGTACTGTGTTCACACACTGTACAAATGTGTAAGTACGTGCGAAAATGTATAAAATACCGTTCGCGATAACGCGCTAAAGTGGCGGAGGAACGCAGGTGGTCGCGGAGATACTGTGCGGTCAGTTTTTATTCTTCAACTTAGAGTGAAAAGTGGAAAAAAAAAATGATGGCTACGATTTGTGGTCGCCAAAAATCACGATTTTTCGAATTCCCTGAACTTTTTTGGGTCACGTTTTCCCGATTATTATCAAAAAAATGTCCAGGCCGTAAAAAAAAAACAATACGAGTTTCTAAAGAAAAGAAAAAATAGGAACCGCATTTCATGAAATGTTTTGTGAAAAATCTACAGTGATAAATTTATGCGACGAATTATTCACACGGGCGTACAATAAGCACTTAATATTACCTTAAATTCTAAACTTTCAATTTCCGCAACAGTTTTCTTCTCGATACGTCTCGTTTTGTAACGAAAACATACATCTTTTTTCTCAAAAATTACAAATCCCCCGACAGTCGATTCCCCGGACTGTTTTAAAAACCCCGACATTTCCAGGTATATAATATCGTGGCAACCGTGTGTATAATCTGTACGAGGGAATGGTTTTTTACAAGAAAACGTTTTACTTGGAATTTCGACATCACACAAAATATGTTCTAAATACTGATTGTCTGTCTGCACTCGATCCTGCCACGTCAAATTGGCACGGTAAAAAGAAAACAATTTTTTTTTTTTTTGGGAGACCTTCGAAAAAACGAGCGAGCGTCCAGGGAAACGTAAGCTGTAGTATGAGTACTGACAGGTACAATTATAATATGTACGAGTATCTATACACACAATTGTTATTTACCCGTAACCGACATTGAAACCGTCCAACCGATTTTCTTTCACCGATAGAATAGTGACAAACACTAGTTTTTATTCGAAAATTCCACCTCTTTAAAGGTTGTCTCGAATACAAATTTTGTCGAAAATTCTATTAGTTTTTACGGTTTTTTTTTTTCAAAATTAAAAAAAGCGTAATGCGTGAAAAAATTTAGAAAGAAAGTCGTAGTATCTTTTCTTCCGCCGAGACCGGAGCGGCGTCCAACCGTCGTGAAAATTCTAATATTTTGTTAAGGTCGTAAAATGTCGGCCGTTTATTCGTTCGTTCGCCGCACTTTTTCCCGTTTTTGGAATTGAAAATTTTCGCAAAACCTCGAGTACACCGACGAGAGGGTGCGTGAGTCGCGGCGGAGCAAAACGTTTCAACCGTCCAGACCTATCAATCGTATGTACATCCCCTATAGGTGCAAAAACAAGCGCACGCGCGAATCTAAAACGCACACATCGCGGTGTGCCCGACGACGCGTAGAGAGAATAATAATAATAAACAAGACGCGGAGAAAACTAGTTTTCATAACTGGTATCGTCGGACGGCGAAAAATCGAATAAACGAACACGGGTTTCGAATTGGAACACCACCACACGCGCACCGTGAAGGATTTCCAGACGTGTTTCGTCACCGTTTCTCGACACACGTCAGCTAATTAAAATATAAATCGAGACCGCGCGATTCTCTACGTACGTACGTATATAAACGTACAGTGATACGAACGCGGACGCCAGTCGTCTTTAAAACCACACGTCGTTCGGCAAAAGAAAAGAATGCGAAATTCGCGTTTCGTGTCCAACGTTTTACTACGGTTATTTCGGCGCGAGGGTGGTCTCGTCGCTGCACGCGCGCATCGATCGAGCCGCGGGTGAAACGGCGGTCCGCGTTTCGAGGGGAGGGTGGGTGCGCGCGACAAATCGTCCGCGCCCCGAACGCGCGTCGTCGCGAGATAACGAGATGATGATAACGGGGAACAGTGTTTTGGAAATTTTCGCGAGTTTTCCACCCACCGGACAGTGCCGGGGCGGCGGCGGCGAACGAACGACGACGACCTCTCGACGTTTTTTAAAACATTTCAACGGACTCTCCTCTCGACCCCGCGAACAACACGCGGCCGGCGTCGAGTTGGTACTACTATCATTGTCGTTGTACATTTTATACGTATTTCACTGTTTTACAAACGTTACAATAAGCGTCGTTTGTTTATACCTTGCGGGGGACGCGGCGTCGAACCTGGCGTCCACCTGGCGACACCACGGCAAAGCTGGTGCTCTTCTTCTTCTTCTGTCGGCGACGACACGACGAATGAACACGCGCGCGCGGCGGAAAACTTCGCGACGTCCGATCCGTTCAGCGGGGGCACACCCCCCCGTCGCGGCCGGAGGTTAGCGGGGGGCCGCGGGGATGACGCGTGGGATTCCGCGCGGAGGGGTCGCGTCAAAAAGGGTGGACGGGAAGAGATGACGCGGCGGCGACGGCGGCGACGGCGGACGCGCAGGGGACACGCTTGACTGATGCGCGGCTACTGGCGTATCGCCGCCGCCGCCGCCGCCGGACGACGCTCGGATGTGTGCCCCGGCCCCACTACGACGGCGGCGCCGACGAGAAAGCCGCCGTATAGTAAAATTTGATATTATCGGCAAACGCGCGCGCGACGGTCGCACGCACGCGCGCGCGCTAAGCTCGCACGCGGACGATTTTGCGCGCGCGCCGGGGCTGCTGCTGGTCCGTCATACCGAGTACACGCACTTTGTGACATTGCCCCCCCCCCCACCCACTGTGGATACTGTTCGGCCGAATTGGATTTGGAAAAAAAAACGTCAAGCAAGTTTTCAAACGTTTTCAAACCGCGCGAAAAACCTAACGCGACGTTTTCTCTCCAGTGTTTGCGAGATTTCGATAAAAAATCGTTTGAAAAATTAAAACTTTTTAATTTTGCGGCGCTAAACTTTCGAACGCGACTCGCCGAACGTTACTCACATTACCGATTACTGACGGTGGTGATCTACTACAATAGCACATTTTACATTTCGATTTCGCTACATGGAATACGGAACAGTTTTGAGTAGAGATTTTGAAATAAAAATATTTGGGAAACTGTTATTTTGGTTTGCGGGTTAAACTTTCCGACGGTTTTGTAATTTACACTTAAAATCGCCGCGATCATTTTGCACGACGCGCGCACCACCAACACGACAACAGCGTAACCAAGTCAACAACAACTCGTTTGTTTTTCTGTTTCAACAATAAAAACGGTATCGGACGCGACATTCTTCCACGACGCATATATATTAAGTGTACCGATAATATTCGAATGCAGTGGAATAGACGAGCGAATAACATGGAAATTTAATTTTTTGTATTTTTTCCAGCGAGATTTTTTTCAACTTTGTTTTCGACGTTTGTCGAATAGATAGCTCGACGGTTTCGTACGCTTAAAAACAAAATTGTCACTTACTTCGCATCCGGCGGTACGTCGTCGATTCGAGAAAGCGAGAGCGAAAGTCAGTGCAACGCGCACAAGGTCTGTGGCCTTAATTTTCACGATCTGAAAAAAAAGTAAACGAATAATTATCGATTCGTACAAGGAGAAGGGTGTCACGGGTTATACGTGTCATTTTCTCGCTCGTAGTGTATCAAATTAAACGCGATACACGCAGATATCGAAGAAAAAAAGAGCTCGTACGCTTATTAACTTATTTTTTACTATGAACAAGAAATAACACACCCGTTGGTTTTGTTCCGAGCTGTTCAACGAAAAAGCGCACATCGATTTGAACGGTTGGTTCTGTTAGAACAATAATATACCATACAGTGTACCTCTATTCGCGTATTCGCGTAGCAAAAAGCTGACAAAACTTTCGAAAATTCTATCGATGTACGAAACTGCAGCCGTCAAGTGATGCGCGCGAGATATCGGTAACACAACACGTTGTTACATTAAACGTTTTTTGGTAACAATTCATAACGTTTTACACTCGAATATTTATTCGCTCGACATTACACGTGTTATCATAACAAGGCCGCGTGTTTTAAAGAAGAAAAAAAATATACGCGTTTTCCAGCTGTTATTTCAACTTGATCGATGCCATCGAAACCAGACGGCTATACTAAAAAACGGGGATTGATAATTATTATTATCACGCGAAACTCTGATACGAACGGACGACGTTTGGAGTTTGCGATGGACAGGAATTCTTTTTCCCGACGGTTGTTCAGACCACTGCGCTATAAAAGAACAGACGCGCAAACTGTGCGACTTAAAACATAATTTTAACGTGTTTATAACGTTATAACAAGGTCAATTTCACGTTTGTTTACAGAGTGTCTATATTATAATAATATATATACTTGACATACGATAACCGAAACAGAAACGAGCGTTATGTTACAAGAATTCGCTATGAGAGCGACGTTTTATCAATAAAAAAAAAAAACCTTAACTATTCGAAAATAAAATACGTGACATACGCGAGCATACACCGTAGATAAAAATTCGAATTAACATAGTCGTAACTATGTGCACAAGTTAAAAAAAGTATCTTGTTATTATATTTTTGCGTAATGTACGGAAAAAATTTCAACAGCGAACGTTTTCTCGCGTTCTCCCTCGTGACAACAAGTACACGATATTCGTTGCTTTCAACATGAAATTCCGTTTGGAATAATCCGCTTTGACTGCACCGACGTGAACCGAAAAGTATTGTACAGTTGACTTTTATTATTATTTAAGTTTTTTCGACAAACTATGTATAATGGCAGCCTAATATCACAAAGCGAAAAACCACTTAGCTTCAGTTTCACATAGAACCAAGGTCAAAGATTATTGAACCCAAAGCTAACACAGAACATATAATTATTTGTATCGGCTAATGATTTACCGGGGAATGTTTCGACCGCGTGTAATCATAATAATACGCGCGTTATTCGAGGAGATTGCCTACTAACTAAATCGTAAAAATCACGAAAAGTGTCGTAAATACGTCGGGGAAATATTATAATCCTCGTACAACAATGGTAAACTAATAAAACGTAATTTCTCGGGGGGAAAAAAACAAAAATGGTCAATAAATTCTCAAACTTAATGCCAAAAACCGCGCGTGCGTTCGAATTAAATTGTTTTTTTTTTAAATACAAAATCAATTTCGATATAAATTACCACTTAAAATATTGAAATGGCTGTGGAAAAAAAAAACTCTTGGGACGTCCTATTTATTAATCGTTTATTTTTTTTTTTTTGGAATTCGAATAGTTGTATAGAAAATAGATTGTAAACACGGAGGACGTTCTCCTTCTATAAACAAACTAATTGAACTATTTGTGTGTAACTACAGCTTTGATCGAATTGATATGAAAATTGTTCTCGAACTTTTTTCAGGCAAACGAAAATATCTAACGCGTAATGTACCAGCGAAAACGGTGAAAAGAAAAACACGTATTTACAAAAAAAAAAAACAGTCTATGGAAACACGTCGCCTATTATTATATTGTATAATATAGAGAATTATACATTCCAATAAAAATAAACAAATTCAAATACACTATGACAAGCGTATTAAGTATATTACGAACAAGTAAAAAAAAAAAAACGAATAAATTCATCGTGTCATACCTTCCGAGATCCGCAAATAATACATACCTAGTATTACGCTCATGATCTAAAACCTTTAACGTCAATATACGACAAAGACTGAAATAATTGTTCAGAACCTACTCTCGGGGAGGTTCGACAAAACTTCAAACTTTATTTTTGTGTTTTACCCGTGGATTTACTGTTTAAAAACACTTCCATTTTATGGATGGGTAAAATTATAGATGTTTGGAGAAATACAAAATAACGGGGGGAAAAGAAAAGAAAACATTTAGCGTAATATGATGTTAAAGACGTGACGTATTTTAACAAATCTTTCGGTCGAAAATTCGTGGACTACTTATTTTAATAATTGCCTGTTATTATTTTAAAAGAATCGATAAACGCAAAAATGTTAAAATAACTATTAACGGCTGGTTACTATAGCACTTATAAGATAGTTCTATACGTATATTATTTTTACTATATAGCAGTTGATACATTATTTATTTGTTTGTTTCTATATTTTTTTTCTACTATCATTTAATTATTATTCGTAAGTTAGTAAATCGCCTTCAACACAAACTTTGCTTTTAGACGATATCTTTTTGTTGTTTATTTTAATGGATATTAATAAAAAAGAAAGAATTATATCGGCGGCTAACGGGCGAAAAGAACGGTATCTCGGCAATACCGAGTAGTATTATGTAGATTTTAATAAAACAAAATCAAACGAACGAGCCCACGGTGTGTCACGATCTGTTCGACCGTTTTTAATATCGAATGTCGATTAAAAACTTGAGCAATTGGGAAAAAGACAAATTGTCCTGGCTTTGTAATACGTTTACACGGAAAAATTCGTTCGACTCGCGTACAACCGTGAAACCCCAAACTCCAAAATTGTACACGTATTTATAATATACAAAATATGATAAATAAATATTAATAAGCGTCCACAAAGCTGTGTACGCGGTCTCCAAAAACGCGTCGATGACACGCAAATAATGTCGTAGAAATTACAAAGTTACCGACGGTAATGAACGTATTTCGTCCGCGTGTATAAAAAGCACCCGCGAAGAACAGGACAACAGCGCGTACTATGTTATTATAATATATATAGGTACGTCTTAATATTATTATTGTTTACTTGCGGGCGCGATGCGGTTTCGACAATTAATCATAAAACACACGCAACATTGTGTGTATTCGAGTTTTACACGGTATAAAATCTCCAGGTAGATAGATAATTGCAGTGGTGTGCGACGTATATATGGTAGTATATAGTGTGAATAATCTTTTATCGTGATAAAATACACATCATAATAGCAAATGTAAAGCGAGATGGAAAAAATGTACGAATCAAGCGCGCGGAAGACGCGCTGGGCATGTAATATTACGATTAAAATACGTGAAACTCGTTCGATATGATACGATAATCGTTTAAAATCAAATTAAAAAAAAACGACAATACGGTTCTGAGCGAGCTTCTTCGTACGTCCTGGTAAAAACGAATTTAACAACATAAAAACATTTGTCAAATCTGCGTCTTTCCTACTTTAGTGTTATGTAAAAGTTTCAGCTTGGTCCGATCATTATTTAGGACGTTATCGTCAAAAAAATCCAGACGGACGTGTAAAAAACCCGTTCCTCGTAATTATTTGTGCGGAATGACATGCGTTCAGCGACAAAATAACAATACGTGATAAATCGGCTATATAAACAAAAATCGTATGTACCGAGATTCTCTAAATTGTTTAACCGCGTACGTAAAACTATCTTGTTCAGACTGTATTAAAGTTTCGAGACTTAAAACTAGAGGTTTCCTCGTATAGTGTTCAAAAGTACCATAACTTCCTCAAAAACGATTTTGAAATCGATTGAAATTTCAGCAGTAAACTCATAAAACCCTTCTCAACGACATACGTATAAGTTTCAAGGCGGACGGAGAAATTTCGACGTTTTCAAACTTGACCTACTTTTTTTGATTATAATTTTTTCAATTTTGAACTTTCGAATTTATAGACCCCCAGAGAGCCAAGACATATTTCATTAGAGGTATTGAACGTAAAATTCGGAGCATTCCATATACCGTAAAGTGTTCACAAAAAAGACAAAAAAAAAAAAACATCATTGTTAAAAACAATAGAATAGTTAGTGAGCAGCTTGATGCATGTGAATGTGCGTGAGTGTAAATAAAATTACAAAAAGTCAATATGCGTTAAGTATAAATCATTGATGTAACTTTGGGATGGTAATATTTTTTAGTACTATATAATATTATATCTAACGAACTGAATTGTATTTTATTTTAATTGTATAGTTATTTTTAAGTCAAACAAATGATTATAAGAAAGCCGTGTATACCTGCAGTTACGAGCACAGCTATACGTATCAGCTTATCAGTGTAATTTTTAATTTAATAAGATTATATGTTATTTGACTACGCTGAAATAAATGAATAGTGTTATAGTATACAGGTAAACAAGAGGTAATACACATTTTTATAAAAAAAAAACACACTTTAAGTACTTCATGGAGGAAAATCTGATAGTACAAACTCCTTCGACTCCTAATAGAGAACAAAAAAAAAACGGTACCACGGTAAAGTTGCATTAGCGACTGTATACGCTTTGGGTGCTTGTCAATGATTCCAAAGTTACGGTTTATCCGTATCAATATCCGAAAGCAACTATAAATCATTGTAATAAAAAAAAAAAAACGATTCTGAGCGAGCTATCTAATCTAACAAGTCCCGGGTAAAAATAAAAAGATTACTTCTCTACCGAACAAAAACTATGCTCATTCTTTTATAACGTATAAATTTAGTGTATAAAAGTTCTACAATAGTTCTGACGCCGAATTTGGCGATTTCGCCATTCTCGTCGTTTTTGCGGCACATAACTCAGAAAACAATAAAAATATCGAGAAATGCTTCAAATAAAATAAAATTTTACGTGGTATACGACGTAACGATTGGAGCACTCCGTCTACCCGAATAAATGTCATTATACAAACTTGAAAATTTCAAATTATTCGCCGTAAAATTCTAAATTTTTTTTTTTTTGGTTTTTGAGATAAAACTCAAATTATTGTAAGGAAAATTTCGCTCGTCGCTCGGAATCTAAAAATGAGCCGTTTCACAGAAGCGCTTAAAAATTACCGGATTGTAATACGTATAATACCTGTGAAAAGTGAAAATGTCGATGAATAAATAGTAAGAGTGGAATTGAACATAGCTATATGAATGATACTCGTATATCCGCACCACGGTTTCGTTATTCTCGAAAAAATATTCCATAATATGATATTGTAGTATACACAAAATAATATTATTATAACACTGCACTCTCGGTAAGTATACATAAATTATTATAGCGTATAATAAATAGGTAATGTATACTATAACAATAACACGTGTTATATTATTATTTATATTATCACACTGCAGTAAAAAAAAGTATGTTAACATCGTTTCGTCGATTCCGCAATAAAAAAAAAAAAGAGAAAAAAAACTATAAAAGTAAAACGAATATACCTACTACTAACAAGTACATAGTATAATATTATAGTATGTTATGAATGATTTCACGGGCACGCGCAATGACACAGTAAAATTACGCGACTTTTCCGCACAATGTACCTAATACACGTACAAAATTGCTTAACTGGCACGTGTGATAACATTATGATATAATACACGATTCAGGTGTATGCTTAGGGTTGTCCCGGATTCGCCGGATTTTTCAACAGAGTTCAAAAATTATCGGCGATCGAATTAACGGTTGTTATTATGAACAGGATCTTATGGAGAAAACAAAAGACGCGATGATATAGTATCTTACAGTGGAAATTGAAAAATCTTGTAGCGAAACTCGTAAACGAAGATCTTTTTCGCAAAAGAACTTATTTTGAAAACAAATGCGATGCGTACGTTGTTTATAACTATAAATTGGAATGATTCGAATCAAC